>CAUYON010194141.1:0-45633 GCA_963573935.1 Arctocebus calabarensis | reverse complement strand
TATCGCCCTGGGTAGAGTGCCGTAGCGTCACACTGCTCACATCAACCTCCAGCTCTTGGGCTTAAGCGATTCTCTTGCCTCAGCCTCCCTAGTAGCTGGGACTACAGGCGCCCGCCACAGCACCCGGCTATTTTTTTGTTTTGCAGTTTGGCCGAGGCCGGGCTTGAACCCGCTACCTTTGGTATATGGGGCCGGCACCCTGCTCGCTGAGCCACAGGAGCCGCCCTTTTGGGGCTTTTTTTGAGACAGAGTCTCACTTTGTTGCCCTCAGCAGAGTGCCATGGTGTCATAGCTCACAGCAACATCAAACTCCTGGTCTCAAGTGATTCGCTCCTCAGCCTCCCAAGTGCCTGGCTATTTTCTTAGAGATGGGGTCTCACTCTGGCTCAGGCTGATCTCAAACCCATGTGCTCAGGCAATCCTTCAGCCTTGGCCTCCCAGAGTGCTGACTTTACAGGCATGAGCCACCTTGCCTGGCCCCAAGAATGGTTTTTCCATTTTTAAAGGGTTGAGAAAAAGGGAAAAAAGAACATGCAAGGGATCTCACGGCAGGCCATGAAACCCACAAGTTTTACCATCTTGTTCTTTGTGGAAGAGTTTGCTGGCCTCTACTTTAGAGCCATGGCTCTCAATCCAGGGCCATGCCAGGCCCTATCCTAGGACACTCAGTAATGCCTGGAGATATTTGGGGTGATGGAGGGGGCAGGATGTTACTGGCATTTAGTAGGTGGAGGCCAGGGCTGTTCCTATATAGGCATAGGACAGCTTCCTACAGAGAATGACAAGGTCCCAAAGTCGGGAGTGCCATGGTCAGAGAATCTTATCCTGGAGAGCCAGCCCTGGGTTCCTCACCTGCTGGCATCACCAGGGCAGAAAAGAGAATGCACCTAGCCTCCTGGTCTGTCTGTTGGTGACTGGCAGGGTATTTTTAGCCTCAGCATCTATTTATTGAATATCTTTCTCCAAATTTTGGAATGGGAAGTAGGGAGGGGGGGACTTCTGTTTGGTTAATTCCCTAGAACATCAGGGCAGACCTAAACTAGGGGGAAGGTCTCATCCCATGAAAGACTAGGGCTAGTGCCCTGAGAAAGGGGGCAGAGGCAGGTGAGGTTTTGACCTTAGAGGCTCAAGGGGGCACAGGGTCCCCATGTTCCCCCTCCAGGATCTAACCACATGCCCAGGAAGATAACCTCACACACTCCAGCGCCATGAAGCCGCCTCTAAGTCTGTACAGGTATAGGCTCTGGGATAGGTGCAGGGTAGGGGCTGGAGTAAAGGGGAGTCACACAGTGGGGTGGAGAGGATCTCTAGCTCTTTGGAGGAGCTGTCATTCATTGATTCAGGTAAAATTTCTTGAACACATACTGTGGGCCAGGTATGATTCTAGGTGCCTGACATCCAAAAGCAAAGCCAAGTACCAACATCCTCATACTCTTGGATTCTGATCGTGGAGACAGACAGTAAACAAACAGGCACAAAACATCAGGAAATTACAGAGCATGTAAAAAGCTATCAGTTCTATGGAAAGCTGGGAGGAGTGTGAAAAACTGAGATTTTAAACAGCATGGGGTAAAAGATCACAGGGGAGATGATATCTGAGGGAGTGAGAGATCAAAAGCCTCCCAGAGGTCTAAGGGAGGCTTCTAGGTGGAAGGAACAGGCAGTGCAAAGGTCCTGGGGTTAGATCTTGCTTAGCATGTTGGAGGAGAATTGAGGAGAAAAGGGATGAGAAGGAAAGAGGTACAGAGGCAGACCCCAGGATACCCTAAACCTGGGACTGATGTTGTGCCAGGGTGTGGGGTGCTGGGGGCTGCTCTGCTCAGAAGCTAGGGTCACCATCCCCAGCTGGGGACCCTGTCTACTCTGGAGGGGAGACAGACACAAGCCTTTTCCTCAACTCCTTTGATAAGAGCCTCTTGACTGAAACCACAGTGTGTTACTAGACTGTGAGCTCCACAAGGTCAGGACATGGCCACCATCCCCTCCCAGTGTTCCCAGCAAGATGCCTGGAAAACAAATCACAAGGAAAATGTATGCAGGTGGCATGAAAAAGTGCACTCAGCCTTGCTCTGAGGAGCCTGAGAATACACACCTGAGCACTTGCCTGCAGGTACACGAGATGCAGACAGGCCCATGTGTGCACACAGACAGCAGCTCCTTTGTGGAACTTCCCCCCCAACACACACAGCACCCCTTCTACAAAACTCAAACACTACCACATAAGAGACCACAGGATAAGCCTGTTGGACACGTGGCCACACACATACTTGGCCAGATTACCATCACACAGCCACGCACACAGAGAACACATACATATAGGTACAGACAGACAGACAGCTGACAGAGGACTAGAATCCTAGATTCCAGGGGCAGCAGGACCGCCTCCCATGTCAATACTTAGCTTCTTACCCCACCTGGGACCCCACTTTCCTCTTCCATCAAGGCATCCAACAGCAAGCACTTTGCTCCAATCCAGCCTAGGAGGGATGCTGTCTTGCCTAGGCACCTCCAGGGTCACTGGGGTTCCCTGCATCTGGAACACCCACCTCTGGAGCCCCTCCTCTCACTGCCCATGTCAGGGCTGGAGGAGGGGAAGTGTCTGGCATTTGGAAATCAGATCCATGAGAAGAGCCCACATAGAAACTAGAGCCTTGTGTGTCCTTGGCCACACGTCTGGCGGGGGAGGCAGGCGGGGGCAGAGATGAAGCTCCAGCTCCCTGCGGTCACGGCACAGGGATGGGGAGCTGTCCCTACTCTTCCTGATTCTCACTTACTGCAGCCCCCACCAAGATACCTGCTGGGGCCAAAAGTGCCATGCCACATGCTCTGCAGCCAGCCTGGTGGGGCAGGGAAGATATAGATGCCAGAAACGCAGCATGCCATCCCATACCCAGGTGGAGATGTCAAGGGCCAGGAGCCCAGACAGATTCCCATTCATCCAAGGCACCCATAGGCCCCTCCCAGTGTGCCCACAAGGTCTTCCTAAGCCCCCAGGAGAAGAGACTCCTCTGGGAAGGTGGAGAATAGAAGCTGGGCCCCTTCTACCTCTCCTTCCTTCGGGCTGCTGCCCAGGTTTGCTGGTCCCCAGCTCCCCACTTTCCCCCAACCCTGAGTGGGGGCTCCAAACCCAAGGATAGGCTCCACTGTAGGCAATTACAGGGTATATAAGTCCCCCACAAGTGGGAGTTGAGGCAGGCACTCTGTGAAGGAAAGGAGGGTATAGATGGGTATCCTAGGACAGAAGCTACAGGCACATGGGTGGGCCAAGTCAAGCCCTGAGGGTTGTCACCAAGGGGCAGGAGGGAGACGGTAGCAATACCAGCAGGGGGGGGTCAGCAACCACATGTGAGCATAAGCACACACATATGTGGCTCCGTGAATGGGTGCGATGGCTGCCAGCCACAGAATTAGTTCCCTTTTCCTCTTTCCAGATGATTTTTCATCTCTGTAATTAATGGGCAAGTCAGTTTTGAACGGCATGGCAGGCAAATTGCTAGTTAGGAAAATCATGAATAATTTTCTCGATATGATAATGAAGGTTGTATTCCTTCCCTTATTCTCCCTGTTTTCATCCTACTTTTAAGTAATAAATTCGGGCATTTGTAGGAGAGGCACAGTGGGGAAGGAGACGTCACCTGCCCCCCCAAAGCTAGGGTCTGACCTGGACCCGCACAGTCCCCTAGACTCAGAAGAGATTAAGAGGACAAGAGGTGTGGACCCTCTGTGGGGGTATCCTGACACCCCAGTGATTGATTCAGAGTGCCAGGCTTGAGGGAGGCAGGTGGAAAGCAGGAAGCTGTTAGCCAGAGGGGCTGGGGCCCAGGCCCAGGAGGTTGCAAACTCATGTTAGTGCTCAGGGTGTTGGGGAGAGGTGTAGAAACCAGTGGCCTCTCTCTATACAGCATGGAGGTCAACAGGCCCAAAAGAGACATCCACCCTGTGGTGTCCCCCTCACCTGTCCCTACACTGCTCAACCTCCTCTCCACAGTGAAAAGAGAGACAGAAACAGAGATGGAAAAAGGGAGAAAAGGAGAGAGAAGGAGAGGGAGACGGGGAGGAGGAGGGAGAGGGGAATGGAGAAGGGAGAGGGGAATGGAGAAGGAGGGGGGAAAGAGAGAGAGAGGGAGAGGAGGTGGCCAGCCATCTTGGCAGCCATTTTGAACCCCTCCCCCACTCCCCCAGGCACACCACATGTTGGGATGTGGGAAGTCAGACTCCGGCTCCCAGTCCTGTATAAGCTGGGAGGAAAAGGGGTCCTGTCTCAAACTGGGATGGAGGGACGCCCACACAGCTGCCACAGCTGGGGGGGAGAGGGGCTGGGGTTAGGGCACCAGGCAGGTACAGTAAGGTGCAGTGCGCTGACCTAGACTGGAAGTGTAGGGACAGGGATACACAAGGAGGCTGTTTGCAGACAGGGCACAGTCTTCAGATGGGGGCAGAGGGGCTGGGGGTGGGGGTTCGCTGGCCCGAGGCTAGGAGGTCATTTTCTTTCCATGGCAGGGCAAGCACAGAACCCTCCTCTTTGGGCCTGGCCTTGAGTCCCGGGCCCTTCAGGTGGGAGGATAACAACTGAATCTCCTCCTCCCCCACTCCAGCTCTATCCAATGCCCACTTGGGGCGGGGGTGTTCGTCCTCAAAGCACGAATAATCCCGGTGGATCAAACCTGACAGCCTTCTATGCCGAACCTACTACCACGAAAAGATGCTGTCTCGCTGCACCCCCTCCTGACAGCGGCGCCCCCCACCATTGCACCCGGCTGGACACCACAGACCCCTCCCCATCCCCTGCGCCACTGCCTCCTGGAGAAAAACAACCCCCAGCCCAACATCCTGTGGTGCCAGCCCCCAACACCGCTCCTTTGGGGCCCCGGGCCCGCGCGTGGCGCGCACACGCACCGTCTCCGCTCACACCCAGACACCTACACAAACAGGGCGCCAAGCACCCGCGCGCACACGCACCGGGGACACGCAGGCACCGCCGCGCCGCTTCCCCACAAAGGCTGGCGCGCGCGCGGGCACACGCAGCCACGCGCGAGCACACTCGCGGTCCCCTCCCCCTCCAGGCACCCTGAGGCCACCCATCCTCTCACCCCCGCACCCAGAGCATTCCGTGGGGGCTGCCCCTCCCGGTCCCCTAACCGGTGGGGGTGGGGTGCGGGAAGCCCCTCCCGCTCAGGTGCGGTGACCTGAGGCTCCAGCATCCCCTCCCCCTCGAGGCCAGGACAGGCCCAGGCTCCCATCCTTACCATCACCCCCCCTCCCCGCGCACACCTGGCTCAGGTGCGGCGTCCCCTTATCCCTGAGTCCGCAAACACTCACCTGTCCAGCGTTGTTCTGGGGTCGGCCCTGCGTATCCCTCCTGCGGCTCCGCAAACCCGTGCCCCCCGCCCGGCACATCTCCCGGAGCCCGGGCAGGGGGAAAGCGGGTGGGGGGTGGCCGGGGGAGGGCGGCCTCCGTGTCCCTTTTTTTCCCTGGCCCAGCACCACCGCCACCGACCAAAAATTAAAAAAAAAAAAAAAAGGACGGATTACACAGCTCCAAAGGCGGCCCCCTCGCGGCAGCAGAGGCTTGGGGCTGGGGGCGAGCGGGTCTGCACCCCTCCCGGGGAGGGAGGCGCTGTAGGCAGCGGGGCGGGGGCGGCGTCAGAGCTTCGGGGGCTGGGGCGAGGCGGAGCGCCCCGAGGCGGCGCCGGCAGCGGTCTGCATCTCCCCTGCAGCTCCTCGGCCCCGACGGAGGAGGCACGTGTGCGCCCAGGCGACTTCCCAGCTCCGCCGACGGCGGAGGTGGCCGAAGGGTTAACGGGGCAGCCAAGACGCCCCTGCAGGCCCCCGCCGCCCCGCGGCACCGCTTCGGGGCTTGCACGGTCCCATCCGTCGGAGCCTCCTAGGCAGACAGCGGGGCGGGGGCGCCGCAGCGCCGACAGCTCCCGCGCCGACGGTTCGGGCTCCCCGCAGTGGCCGCAGGGGGCTCGGGTAGGGGGCGGGAGACGCGGAACTGGTTGGGGGGCGCGGCTGAAGGCGGGTGCCGCGGCGTAGCACCCCCGGTGCGACCGAAGGGGGGGCGCCAAGTCGGGCCCGTGGGCACCGCAGGACCGAGGACCTAGCCGGCGCCGGGCACTTAGAGGAAGCAATGACAAGCCGCCTGCTCGCCCAGCTCTCCGTCGCACTCACTCGGGGAGGGGGACGACGGACGCGCGCAAAACCTGGCCTGGAGTTATCGCCCTGGACTGGCCGCCGCAACCTGCCTGGGCTCACCGGGAGTTGTCCAAAAAACCCGAGCTGGATTTTGTTTCTCTTCGTCTCTTCTCACCCCCACCTGGAAAAGCCAAGAGAGGGAAGTAGACTTGCTGGATCCTTGCGTTAGATCGGAGAGTGGTGGGGGGAAGGGTGACAGGCACAAGGAAAACCCGGAGCGGATTTCTAGCAGTGAAGTAAAGGAAATGCTCTGAGCCTGGTGAGGGGAGAAATGCGGGAGGCGGAGAGAGATCTGGGAAGGTTATGCAAAACCCGGGTTGGATTAGACAGAGATGGGAGGAACGGGGTGGGAGCAGCTGCGACTTGGCAAAATGCACTCAGGGCACGCAAATTTCAGGCCGGATTCCTCCTCAGGAGACGGAGTAGTGCGTCAGGCCTAAAGCAGTAGGAACAAGCAAGACCCGGCCTAGATTTCCTAGGACCTGAGCTCGCTGAGGGCTCAGGGAGTAAGGGGATGCAAGCTGGTCGCATCATCCTGGCAGCGACGTGCAAGGGGGAGGGGCAAAAAGAGGGCGGACTCTGAGTACGAAAGGATTCGGCGCGCTGGCTGCACTGGAGCAGGCAGGTAAAAGTGGTTTCTGGATTTAGAGGCGATGAGAAGGGAATGTGAGGTGGCCGCTACCCTGGGAGACCAGACCTACAATAAAAGGCGCAAGAGGGACGCAAAGCCAGGACTGGAGCTCAGGGGAAGGGATGAGACCCCAGCATAAGATCCCAGGGCAATCTGATAGGCTTGGAGCTAACCGGGCAGCAGAGGCGGAGGGGACTGCTAGGGGACAGGTTAGTATCTATAAATGCCTCAAAGGACTTGTTTTTAGGGTATGTGTGTGGGGGAGGAGGGTCACGCGAGAAAAAATTGAATGTATGTTCTTGGCAAAAGCAAAAACCTGGCACGGATTTTCACCATCTAGCAACTACACTGCAGCTGGTGGACTCTATGAAATAGAGCAAAGAATAGACTTGGGTTTCCAGGCATCAGGCCCAGTGAGATGAGGGACAGGTTTTGGGTTGAGGCAGAAGGAGCCCCATGCCTCCTCTCTGGGGTGGGGAAGGCTGTCTGACCTGGCTTGGAACTCTGCAACCAGAGCTATGACTGCCAAGACCCACTGTGAGGGCTATAAAACCGGGCCTCAGGCCAAAAACAGGCACTTCTGCAGAATAGACAACTCAGTGAGTGGTAGGAGCTAGGGGGTAAATGGATGGGGGGGGCAGAATTCTAGAGAAAGGAGGTAAAGGGAAGGCCCAGAGAGATAAGATCTGGTCAGGATCTCAGGAGACCAGACCTGGAAGCTGGGCTTCTGGCTCCATTATATGAAACATTGGGACAACTCTAATACTGAGTGCAGGGAGGAGCAAAACCTGGATTTGGATCCTTAGGGATAGGAGGCCATCCAAGAAAGACCTAAATGTCAAAAGCAGCCAGCTCAAGCAAAGTTCAAAGTCAGGCTGAATCTCAGCAAATCTCAGGGCAGACTAATTCTGATCTGGATTTTAGAGGAAGGGGAGGGGGAAAACCCGCACCCACTCTGTTGGGAGGAAGAGAATGTACTGCTAACTAGATTTTTGCAGAATGGGTGAGAGATTGGGAAGGGTGGTAAATACACAAAACTTGGGGCTAGAAATTGAGAAGGGTGGTAAATACACAGAACTTGGGGCAGACTTGGATGGGAAAAATGAATATCTAAGAAAGCCTGAACTGAATATCTGCAATACAATGAATTTGGCCTCTAAGAATCCCTTCCCAAAAGCATGTCCTGGTGGTTGAACTAAGGGAGGGGCAGGGTCACCAACTTCCAAGTTGGCTGGGTGACCAGGCCCCACCTCTGTGAGCAGCCATCATTTCAGGACTGGGCAGGGATTCTCATGGCCCACAACCTAGACAAAATCTAGCTCAAAAACTTCAGGACCCAGAGGTGGGTCACCTTCCTGCTTCCTTCACGCCCACGATTCCACAGCAACAGAGCTTTCACCTTGAATCTGAGAGGTAACCAGATAGCTGGATCTGAGGGACCATACAGTGGGGGTTGGTGGGTGCAGAAAAGATCACATCCATCTTTGGTTAACTGCGGATCTATCACAGATATGGAGGAGGGAGATTCCCAACTCTCCATGCCCAGTTTCCCATTTTGAGATACTGACAGCACTAAGACCCATGAAAGCTTTGAGGTGCTGGGGTGTGGGTGCAATGCCTCTGGAGCAACCAAGAGACCCTCTCCTACATCCAGGGAGCCAGCTATCTATAAACCCAGCAGGACTGAGAGGGGAACAGAGCAAGTGGGGCTCAGAGAAAGCTGGACACCTCCAGAATCCTCTGGCTCCAAGCCTCCACCTCAACCCACCCTCCACTTCCCCACTATCCCTCTACCCTGCAGAGGGAGCCTAAGGGTTAGCCCAGGTGATGGTTCTAACGCTAACTCCTCAGAGGAGTGGCCTTTACTTATAGGAGGGGAAGTACTGGCATTCTTTGAGAGGTCCTGCCCCAAACACTTCGGAAAAATCTTGGTAGGAGCCCCTTTCCAGAACCTCTAAGTGATCATGGGAGGGCCCCTGGCAGGAGTGGCTCATCAGCCTCCAACCCATCCGCGTCTCCTGGGCAGAGGGCTAAGGAAGAGGGAAAGAGTGCTTAGAAGATGGGTGCAACGAGAAGAACCCCGGTGCCCCACGGACCTTCGGCTGCGCAGCCGCAGTAGAAGGCGCGCCGGCAGCTGGGCTCCGGCAACTAACGCGTCCCGGCGCGTGCGCTCACCGTGGGCCCTGCACTGCTCCAGTCAGTCCCTAAGCTTCTGACACTACTCCCAGGGCGCTCCTCTTTTCGAGCATTCTACCTGGCGCCTCAGTTCCCTTACGTGTCCCATGTTTCGGACATCCTACGTTCTGTGCATCCAGTCCCACTGGACCCACACGGTGCCCTGTGCCCCAAGCACAGCTCCCGCCCCGTTCCATGACCCCTGAGCCTGGAAAGGGCACTTTATGTGCACTCGTGCCAGAGAACCCTCATACTCAGGGTTTCTCACGCCTAAGGCACCCCAATTTATTCTCTTCGAGGCTTAGGAGCCCCGCATTCTGTGCGCCTAACGAGTCTGGCTCCCCAGCTTCAGACCTTGGCTCAGCTCACCTGTGCCCTCTTCCTCCTCCCTGTGCCTTCTCCGTGTTGCACACACTGTCCTGGATTACCACATTGTTCCTGGGGCTCAGCTTTCCTTTCCCTCAAGCCATCTGGTCCCATCCCCGCTTAGGGTTCCCTGCCTCAGGCTACTTACGCAGGTGCACGTGGGGCCACTCTCTGCAACACCTTGGAGAGCAGGCTGGAGGGGTTTGGAGAAGAAATACGTTCCTGGAATCACCAGGCACCCCTAGCTCGGCTTTTCTTAGGGCCCACTCAGTACAAGATACACAACGCTGCTGTTCATTTAATTACTCAGTTCATGTATTTATCCTTTCCATTTATTCCTCAAACACAGAGCACCACTAATACACCCTTATCTGCCAAATGTACAGTGAGAATGGCCTACTGCATAGCCCAAAAGGGCAGGATGCCTTCTCAAGGGCACTCCCTTTCTTTTTCTTTTTTTTTGGCAGTTTTTGGCCGGCGATAGGTTTGAACCCACCACCTCCAGCATATCGGACCGGCACCCTACTCACTGAGCCACAGGCGCCGCCCAGCACTCCCTTTCTAATGGAGAAGATAGACACAGAGCGCATGATGGAATTAGCCCTGGAGAGTGAGACTCTCCAGGGGAGTGGATGATGGACCTGTCCAAGCTCCGTGGAAGGTGTGTGTTTGTGTCCCTGGCTTTCCTAGAAGCTCTTTGTTTCCCCACTTAGGGTGATTTATGAGCTGTGTCCAGTTGGACCTGCACTGCTCACGGAAGTGGAGAGCAAGGAAAAGAGGTCCAAAATTGGATAGGGTGGGGGCTGGGATTAATTTCAGCTGAGATTTTTGGAGGGTGGTGAGAACAAACATTCACTGAGCACTTACTGTGTGGCAGTCACTGTGCTTTGTGAACAAGGTGTCTGTCCTTGGGGAGGCTGACATTCTAATCAGGAAAAAGACAGGAGATCAGACTGGGCTGGGCGTGGTTGCTCACGCCTGTAATTCTAGCTCTCTGGGAGGCTGAGATAGGTGGATTGCTTGAGCTCCAGAGTAGGAGACCAGCCTGAGCAAGAGTGAGACTCCCATCTCTAAAAATAGCCAGGTGCTATGATGAGTGTCTGTAGTCCCAGCTACTTGGGAGGCTGAGACCAGAGGATCACTTGAACCCAGCAGTTTGAGGTTGCTGTGAGCTATGACAGCACTCTATAGAAGATAACATAGTGAGACTCTGTCTTGGTAAAAAAAAGAGAGATTAGACAAACAAAAGATACAGGCTATGAGATGATGACAAGTGGCATGGGAGAAAATTAAGGAAGGAAGACATAGGTATGGTGGTGGCTGCAATTTCATTTTATTTATTTATTTATTTATTTTTGAGACAGAGTCTCACTATGTTGCTCTCAGTAGAGTGCTGTAGCATCACAGCTCACAGCAGCCTCAAACTCTTGGGCTTAGGTGATTCTCTTGCCTCAGCCTCCCAAGTAGCTGGGACTACAGGCACCTGCCACAATGCCTGGGCTATTTTTTTTGTTGTAGTTGTAATTGGGTTTTTTTTTTTTAATTAAATCATAGCTGTGTACATCAATGCAATCATGGGGTACCATGTTCTGGTTTTGTATACAATGCACCATAGTTGTGGTCCCACCAATTACCCTCCCTTCACCCATCCTCCCCCCCTCCCCTCCCCTCCTTTCCCCTCCCTTTCCACTTTCCCCATATTCTTGGGCTATGATTGGGTTATATGAAAGCTATAAATTGGTTTCATAGCAGGGCTGAGTCCATTGGATACTTTTTCTTCCATTCTTGAGATACTTTGCTAAGAAGAATATGTTCCAGCACCATCCATGTAAATATGTAAAAGGTAAACTCTCCATCTTTCTTTAAGGCTGCATAATATTTCATAGTGTTCATATACCACAATTTATTAATCCATTCATGGGTTGATGGGCACTTGGGCTTCTTCCAACACTTAGCAATTATGAATTGGGCTGCAATAAACATTCTGGTACAAATATCTTTGTTATAATGTGATTTTTGGTCTTCTGGATATATACCTAGTAGAGGAATTGTAAGATCAAATGGCAGGTCTATTTTTAGATCCCTAAGTGTTCTCCGAACATCTTTCCAAAAGGAACATATTAGTTTACATTCTCACCAGCAGTGCGGAAGTGTTCCCTTTTCTCCACATCCACGTCAACATCTCTGGTTTGGGGATTTTGTGATGTGGGCTAATCTTACTAGAGTTAGATGATATCTCAAAGTAGTTTTGATTTGCATTTCTCTGATGATTAAGGATGGTGAGGCTTGGTGCCTGTGGCTCAGTGGGTGAAAGCGCCAGTCACGTACCCCTGAACTGGCAGGTTCGAATCCAGCCCAGGCCCGCCAAACAACAATGATGACTGCAACCAAAAAGTGGTCAGGCATTGTGGCGGGCACCTGTAGTCCCAGCTACTTGGGAGGCAGAGGCAAGAGAATCGCTTGAGCCCAGGAATTGGAGGTTGCTATGAGCTGTGATGCCACAGCACTCTATCCAGGGTGAGGCTCTGTCTCAAAAAAAAAAAAAAAAAAAGATGGTGAGCATTTTTTTATGTGTCTGTAGGCCATGTGCCTGTCTTCAGAGAAGTTTCTCTTGCAGTCCCTTGCCCACCCTGAGATGGGGTCACTCGTTCTTTTCTTGCTAATACGTTTGAGTTCTCTGTGGATTCTGGTTATTAAACCTTTGTCAGAGATATAACCTGCAAATATCTTCCCCCATTCTGAGGGCTGTCTGCTTGCTTTTCTTACTGTGTTCTTGGCTATGCAGAAGCTTTTTAGTTTAATCAGGTCCCAGTAATTTATTTTTGGTGTTGCTTCTATTTCCCGAGAAGTCCTCCTCATAAAATATTTGCCCAGGCTGATTTCTTCAGGTGTTTCCCTGCACTTTCTTCTAGTATTTTTATAGTTTCACGTCTTAAGTTTAAGTCTTCAATTCAGTGAGAGTCTATCTTAGTTAATGGTGAAAGGTGTGGGTCCAGTTTCAGTCTTCTATAGGTCTGCAGCCAATTCACCCAGCACCATTTCTTAAATAGGGAATCTTTTCCCCACTGAATGTTTTTAATTGGCTTGTCAAAGATCAAATAACGGTAAGTAGCTGTGTTCATCATTGGTTCTCTCTTCTGTTCCATACATCTACTTCTCTATTTTTGTGCCAGTACCATGCTGTTTGGATCACTATCGATTTATAGTATAGTCTGAGGTCTGGTATAATTGTTTTTTTTCGCAGGCCTGAGTCGGGTCCAAATCAGCCAGTCCCAGTGTATGTGGCTGGCACCCTACCCACTGAGCTATGGGCACCAAGCCTGGTGGCTGTAATTTTAGAGAGGGGAGGTCAGGGAAAGCCTCTCTGAGAAGGTGGGATTTGAGCAAAGACCTGAGGATGTGAGAAAGGAGCCCTGGGGGACAGGGATTGGGGGCGGGGGTATGTTCTGGGCAGAAGGAACATTCTGTGCAAAAGCCCTGAAGTGGAAACATTTAATAGATCAGGGAGGATCTGTGTGGGTTGAGGGAATGGGTGGGGAGGAAAAAAGAAGGAGGTGAGGGCAGTCGTTTGATGGAGCAGATTGTTCTGAGTGAGGTAAGAGTCATTGAGCAGGAGGGTATTTGCTGGAGGCAATGACCTGACTCATGTGTTCACAGGCACTGTCTGGTCATTGTAATTGGGAGATCAGAGTACAGAAATCAAGAGCAGAAGCCAGAGAGAGAGCGGGGGGTGGGGGTGGGTGGGGGGGTAGGGGTGTCAATGCTGGCAGTGGGAACAGGAAGGTGACAATGAAGGTGAACAGTGGGCAAATTTGAGGTGTATTTTGAAGATGGAACAGATGGATTGGAAGTGGAATGTGAGGGAAGGAGGAAAGTCAAAATTTGTAGCCTGAGTGTGCACCTGGAAGGATGAAAAAAATGGAAGGGGGGAGGGGGCCGGTGCCTGTGGCTCAAGGAGTAAGATGCCAGCCCCATATACTGGAGGTGGCGGGTTCAAACTGGGCCCTGGCCAAAAACTGCAACAACAACAACAAATGGAGATGGGGCAGTTTTGGAGGTTAGATCCACAATATACATTTCATTTGATATATCTAAGTGCAGGTGTCAGGCTGGAGAGTGGGAGAGGCCTAGGCTGTTTGAGAAATGGCTCGAATGAACACCATAAAGTGTAGATTCATTTATGCTTTATGGTACTCTGTGAGGTGGGAGCGTTCTCCTCATCTTACAGAAGAGGCAACTGAGGCTTCAGATCTTATCTAAGTGGTTAAAAAATGCAATTAGGTTCTGAGCCAGGTCTGACTCAGGGACCTTGCTTGGAACCACTACCTGATGGTGGAGGGTGGAGGTGGGGGCACAAGGAGATGGTTTATGAGGTTAGTGTTTGTCTGGTTTCCACCTTGCCTCCAACTTGTGGATTCATCCTCACACACTCAGGGATAGAAGGAGCAAATACTGGGTCCCAGGTTGGATCAGCATTAGGGATAGGCCAATGAGACACTTAACCTGAGCTGCAAAATTTAAGAGGACACTAAAATACTCAGCCAATTGACTACTTCTAAGGCATATGTTGATTAACATGCCCAATTACAGATGCATTGTAAGTATACAAGACATACTACTAGGCTGGGCATGGTGGCTCATGCCTGTAATCCTAGCACTCTGGGAGGCCAAGGCAGGTGGATTGCCTGAGCTCAGGAGTTTGAGACCAGCCTGCGCAACAGCAAGACCCTGTCTCTACTAAAAGTAGGAAAATTAGCTGGGTGTTGTGAAGGATGCCTGTAGTCCCAGGTACTCAAGAGGCTGAGGCAAGAGGATTGCTCAAGCCCAAGAGTTAGAGGTTGCTATGAGCTATGATAATGCCATGGCACTCTACCCAGGATGACAGAATGAGACTCTGTCTCAAAAAAGAAAATTGTGGGGGTGGGGGTGTCACGATATGTGACACACTTTTTGGAGGCGGGATACAATTATCAGGGGGACTTTACCTAGCAATTGCAATTGGCGTAACCTGGTTCTCTGTACCCTCAATGAATCCCCAACAATTAAAAAAAGCAAACAACAAAAAACATTAAAAATAAAAAAATTGCATTATTATTTATCTTGATAGTTATCTTTTGCCTTACCTCACCCTGGTCTTGACTGAGGTATAAAGTTGAATAAAATAGACAAAGTCACTCTTCCTGCAGCTTAGGTGTTATCAAAGAGACCAAAGAGAACATAAAGATAATTTCAGAGTGATCGAAGCAATGAAGAAAAAAACAAAAATGAGGAATCGTGAGGTGGGGTGTAGGTAAGTAGACATGATGAACATACTGTAAACATCATGGATTGCCCACTTTAAAATGGTTAGTGATTAATTTGATATTATGAAAATTTCATCTCAATTAAAAAATAATAGAGAGATGATTTGAAAGGAAGCCAGGAGACTAAGGAAGTGGTCACCTCTTCCCTCCAGGTGAGAAGCAGTGGACTTGGAACCGGATCCTAAGGAGAAGTGGGGATATCATTTTTCTTTCTTTTCTTTTTCTTTTTCTTTTTCTTGAGACAGGGTCTGTCACTTAGGCTGGAGTGAATGGCAATACCAAAGATCAGCGCAACCTGGAACTCCTAGGCTCAAGGGATCCTCCTACCTCAGCTTCCAAGTAGCTGGGATTACAGCTGCATTTCACCACACTCAGCTTAGTTTGGGATGTATCTTAGAGGCGAGTCAACAGGATCCCTTAACTTTTATACCCCTATTGGACTCTACTCAAATGTTACCTCCTGAGCACTGTGTTGAAAACTGCAAACACCCCACTCTCCTTACTCCCTAGCTCCCCTCTCTACATAGCATATTCAGACCTATTTATCTTTTCTTCTTCTTCTTCTTCTTTTTTTTTTTTTGAGAGTCTTACGATGTCACCCTGGGTAGAGTGCCATGGCGTCACAGCTCACAGCTACCTTAAACACTTGGGATCAAGCCATTCTCTTGCCTCAGCCTCCCAAGTAGCTGGGACTATGGGCTCCCACCACGAAGCCCGGTTATTTTTTTTGTTGCGGTTGTCATTGTTGCTTAGCTGTCCTGGGCCGGGTTTGAACCCGCCAACTTCAGTGTATGTGGCTGGCGCCATAACCACTGTGCTAAGTGCGGCAAGCCAGACCTCTTTACCTTTTCATTGATTTCTGTTTTCCCCATCAACCTCTCAACAGGCCAGGGATGTTTGTTTCTTGTTCATTTCTGTATGCCCAGAGCCTGGAACCGCTCCTACCACACAGTAGGTTCTCAGGAGAAAGTAATAAGGGAACAAAGTGAGATTCCAGTCTAAGCAGTAGGAAAGAGAAGGTAGGTTCCCAGTTAGGCACCACCCGGAAGGGGAGCCCACTTGGACTGCACTTCCTTCCCCGGCCGCTAGGGGCCGCTGCCCCCTCTGCTCTGTGGCTGCCAGGTGAGAAGGCCCCACCCCTTATCCCCAGGTGTGCGCGAGGCGCCGCCTCCCGGCAAGGGAGAAAAAGACTGGCCTAAGACTGGGAAGTCTTGGGGTGCGAGGGGACAGAATGCGTTGAAGGGAGAGAGCTGAGTGTATTGGAGATGGAGGCTGCTAAAAGGGAGGAGGAAAATGCAGGGTAGGCTGGGAGGTGTGAGAAGGTGAGGAGGAGAAGGAGACAGCTGAGCGCTTGGGAGAAAGTGGGAGAGAGATATGAGGAAATCACAGAGTCAAAGGGCAAAGTTGGTAGGTAGTCAAAGGGCAAAGTAGTGCCCAGTCAGTCTGGGTACTTGGCACAGTGGACTTGGGGAAATTTAGACAATGCATGGGTAGAGCTGGGGTGGCTGGTGGATGAGGACAGGTCTGTGGGGCTGAGGACCTCAGGAAAGGAGCCCTGAACTTTCTTACACTTGGAATTGGCCAGTGTGGTCTGGAGGAGGAGCATGGAGGTCTTCTCAGTTTTCAGCCAGCAATGGGGAAGTAGCTTCTTTGAGTCTTACTGTATTGCCCAGGCTAGAGTGCACTGGTGTCATCATAGCTCACTGCAGCATCCAAGGCTCAAGCAGCCTTCCTGTCTCTGCTTGAGTACAGGCACACACCACCATGCCCAACTAATTTTTCTGTTTTTAGTAGTGATGAGTCTTGCTCTTGCTCAGGCTGGTCTTGAACTTGAACTCTCTTTTTGTTTGTTTGTTTTTCTTTTTCTTTTCTTTTCTTTCTTTTTTTTTTTTTTACAGACAAAGTCTTACTTTATCACCCTTGGTAGAGTGTGGTGGTGTCACAGCTCACAGCAACGTCCAACTCCTGGGCTTAGGTGATTCTCTTGCCTCAGCCTCCCGAGTAGTTGGGACTACAGGCACTTGCCACAACGCCCGTTTATTTTTTGTTGCAGGTTGGCTGGGGCCAGGCCTACTCACTGAACCTGCCACCCTCAGTATATGGGGCCAGCGCCCTACCCACTGAGCCACAGGCGGCCACCCCCTTTTTCTTTTTTCTTTTTACCTCAACACAATCACATTATACAATTTTCTTTCACTTTTCTTTTCTTTTTCATTGTTTTTTTTTTTGTCGAGACAGAGTCTCACTTTATCACCCTTGGTAGAGTGCGATGGCGTCACACTACTCACAGAAACCTCCAACTCCTGGGCTTAGGCGATTCTCTTGCCTCAGCCTCCCAAGTACCTGGGACAACAGGTGCCTGCCACAATGCCTGGCTATTTTTTTGTTGCAATTTGGCCACGGCTGGGTTTGAACCCACCACCCTCGGTATATGGGGCCAGCACCCTACTCACTGAGCCACAGGCGCTGGCCTTTTTCTTTTTCTTTTTTTTTTTGAGACAGAATCTCATTATGTCGCCCTCGGAGGAGTGCTGTGGTGTCACAGCTCACAGCAACCTCAAACTCTGGCTTAGGCGATTCTCTAGTCCTAGTAGCTGGGACTACAGGCGCCTACCACAATGTCTGGCTATTTTTTGTTGTTGTTGCAGTTGTCATTATTGTTTAACTGGCCCAGGCTGGGTTCAAACCCGCCAGCCTCGGTGCAATAACCACTGTACTGAGGGCGGCAAGCCTGGTCTTGAACTTGAAGGCTCAAGAGATCCTCCCTTATTGGCCTCCCAGAGTGCTGGGATTACAGGTATGAGCCACCATACCCAGCCAGGAAAGGAGCATCTTAAGAGTGAGGTGGGTGGTGCCTGTAGCTCAGTGGGTAGGGCCCTGGCCACATGCACCAGGATGGGTGGGTTCAAACCTAGCCCTGGCCTGCTAAAAACAAAACAAACAAAAAAAATAGCTGGGCATTGTGGTGTGTGCCTGTAATCCCAGCTACTCAGGAGGCTGAGATAAGAGAATCTCTTAATCCCAAGAGTTTGAGGTTGCTGTGAGCTGTGACGCCGTGACACTCTACCGAGGGCAACAGAGTGAAACTCTGTCTCAAAAAAAAAAAAAAGAAAGAAAAGAAAAGAGGGGGGAGGATGGGTGGAGGGAGGGTAAATGGTGGGGCCACACCTATGGTGCATCTTAGATGGGTTCAGACAAAACTTACTAAATGCAGAATACAAATGTCTTCATACAATAACTAAGAAAATGACATGATGGCTATATCAAACAGTTTGATGAAAATGTTTCAGATTGTACATGAAACCAGCACCTTGTACTCCTTGATTGCACTAGTGTACTCAGCTATGATTCAACGATAAAAAGACATCTACATAAAAAAATATTAAGGGAGTACAAATGTTTTTCTTATATGAGTAGCTTTTGTAATGCTTTAGTTAGGGCTACAAGTGTGCCCATAATCCAGTTAGTGTTCATTGTACCTGTTAGGTATGTCTCAGTGGCTGTTCACTGGTCCATCCTTGTTGCCACTTGTCGGGGCCTGGGACTGGCCAGGTCTCTGCCCCAGCTTACCTATTGTCTGGACATGGACAGCTGTGCTACCTTGCTTGGGAACAATTACGCTTAGGTGCCTGAGGGCTATTCGACTTAGCAGAAGGCAGAGAGAGTCTTTGAGGGAGAGAAACAGTCTTAGTAAGAGAATGAATCTTGACAGTCTTCTTGGAAAAGCCTTGGGCAGAGACCCTGTGAACAGGAGAAGCAAAAGAGTCAGAATAAGTGAGTCCATGAAAGAATAGCATGCATGCTTCCCAACTGCCTTCTCCTGCCCCTTCTTATAGACATAATCCAGTGGCTACTTGCACCACAGGTGTACAGACTGCCAATCACTGATGTTCTCGTCTCACGAGCTCTCGGAAGAGCCGAATCCCTTTCCCATGCCCTCATCACCAAGGAGTTACGGCACCAAGATATCACATGTGTTTCTTATAATCGCAGAGTGATTCCCAGCTTAACTCTCACCTCTCCTTCCCAGGAGCTACGTGGATTGCCACAGGTAGGTTTTTCCTGCTCTCCTCCCCCACCCTTTCTTGATTTTCAATGATTTTTACTTCTTTCTGTGCCCATTGATTAGTTCCAAATTATGAGAGAGTACATGTGGTGTTTGATTTTCCATAATGGAGATACTCCACTTAGGGTAAAGTCTCTAGTTCCATCCAAATTGGTGCAAAAGACATTCATTCATTTCTTTTTATGGCTGAGTAGTACTCCATGGTCTATTTGCTAGTATGCACCACATTTTGTTAGGCACTTGGATTGATTCCACATCTTTGCAATTCTGACTTGGGCTGCTATAAACATTCAAGTGCAAGTCTTTTTTTGATAAAATGACCTCTTTTCTTGTGGTTAGATGCCTAGCAGTGGGATTGCTAGATGCAATGGCAGGTCTATTTTTGGTTCTTTGGGAAATCCCCATGGTGCTTTCTGTAGAGGCTGTACTAATTTGCAGTGCATAAGCATTCCTTTCTCTCTGTATCAATGACAGCATCCATTTCTTTCAACTTTTTAATAAAAACCATGATAACAGTAGTAAGGTGATATTTAGTGGTTGTTTTAATTTACATTTTCCTGATGATTAGAAATGGATATTTTTCCACATTTGTTGGCCATTTGCCTATCTTCTTTTGAAAAGCTTTTGTTCAAGACTTTTGTCCATTTGTCAATGATGTTATTTCATTTTTTCTTGCTGATTTATTTGAGAGATTTTTTTCTTTTTTTTCTAGACAAGTTCTGTCTCTGTTTCCCAAGCTGTAGTGCAGTGGCCAAGTCACAGCTTGATGTAACTATAAACTTCTAGGATCAAATGATCCTCCTTTGTCAGCCTCCAAGTAGCTAGGACTACAGGCACATAACACCACAAGCAGCCAATTTTTTAATTTTTGTATAACCCAGGTGGCTGTCAGACTCCTGGCTTCATGTGATCCTCCCACCGCTAGCACCCAAAGTTCTGGGATTATAGGCATAACCTTGGTATTTTCTAAAGGTTTAGTTTGCTTTGATTTTATTGAGTTTCTTGTACCTGTGAATTTATACTCTACATAAAATTTGGAACTTTTAATATATTTTTCATCTTCCTTTGTCAGAACCTTGGGATCTCTTGTCTTATGGATACCAGATAACTCCGTATCCCCTCACACATCACTGCGTCTCTGTTTACTTTTTACCTAGTCATTTGGGTAGTTTTTTATTGTTATGTCTTTGAAATCTACCTGCTGTTAATAGCATTCAGTGAATTTTTCAATTTATATGTCATATTTTTAATCTCTAAAAGTTTCATTAGTACTCCTTTTCTTTCCTAATTTTGTACAAATTGAGTATTATTATCATAAGTTTTAGAAAAGTTTCCTCTGCTCATTGGGCCTGCTTCTATTTTCTGATTTACCTCCTGCATATGGGTCATACTTCTGTACTACTTCTCATGTCTAGTAATTTTTAATTTAAATTTGGACACTGTAAATGTTGTGTTGCTCTCCAATGGATTTTGTTGTCTTCCTTCAAATAATGTTGGGCTTTTTTTTTTTTTTTATAGAAAGTTAAGTTACTTAAGGATCAACTTGGTATTACAAACTTGTTTTTTAAGTTCTATTAGAGTGGTTTCGCAGTCTGTGTTAGTTTATACCTGCTAACAAAATATGGCCCTTCTGGGATTTTCTCTGAATACTCCCAGTGTTCAATAAGGACTCTCTAAAACCCCCAGACATGTCTGCATTCTGGGCTTAGCTTAGTTTACAGCTCCTCAGTGAGTCTTTGACTATCCTTATTTGCCAATGATATGATTGCTTACATAGAAAACTCAAGAAACTCCATAACAAATAATTACAGTGCATGAAGAATTGAGCACGTTCATTAGATATGACATCAGTTTTCATAAGTTGATCATTTTCTATGTGCCAGCAATAAGCAATCAAGAATGGAATTTTCAAAATACCACTCAGAATGGCATAAAAACTATGGTGAGTTCAGTAGCACAAAAATGTCAAAAACCTTATTGACTCAATGTGTTTCCTCACTTTAACTGATCTTCTTTGGAAAAATTGCTAATTCCAGCAGAATGGAGGTGACAGAGAGAGAGAAAGTACAAGAAGAGCCTCAAATATGTTCTTGTCAGAAATCAAAGATGTGCTCAAAAATGATTAGGGTATAGTAGCAAAACCTGAGAAAGAGCTTAAATTTAAAGGTACCCAAATTTGGGTCCTGCTAGGGATCAGGAAAAGTCAGTATGTTAGTGAATTGCAAAGTAAAAAAAAGAAAGCATGTTTCTTTTGTGTTTCGTGTCCATAGTGATAAGCTAGGATGAAAGCTTTGTGTATAGACAATGGTCAACCAAGAAATGCAGAAGGAATCTTAAACTTTAAAACTGTCATTTGTAGTCGTCAATGTATTTGATTCAGGTGGGGATTGATGAATGCCAAAGGACAGGATGGAAGGCTACGTGGTTCAAAGTACCATCCCACAGACTAGCTCACAATTGAAAGCAGGGCTAAGTCCCTCTACAACAGAGAGATGTGCAAGCACCACCACAGCGAGTGATCGAGCTCAGCATCGCCAGTAACAGCCAACCTGACGTCTTTGAAGCAGCAGCATGTTCCAACGTCCCCCATGTAGTATGTGTAATAACAAAGTAGTCTAATTATAAGGAAACAATCAAATGTTGTGGGCCATTGAGCAATACCACTTGTGTACAGCCTAACACCTGAAAATGTTAATATCATTAATAATAAAAGAAAAAACTGGCATGTGAGTGTCATAATTCAAAATAGGTTAACTGCTGTGTCAACCAAAACTGGATGAATAATATTTAATTGGATCCAGGATGGAGGAAAATAGTTATTGAGGACAACAGGGAAATGTAAACATGAACTATATCTTAGCTATAATTTAATCAGCTTCAACGTGTTGGTTATGATAATAGCACTGTGATTGTATAAAAGATTTCTTTCTTCCACTGGAAATAGATATAAATCTCTTGGAGGGTGTTGAAGTCATGATCTCTGCAACTTACTTTCTGATTGTTTATGAAAAATGTAGTAAAATATTAATAATTTGTTGATTTGGGGGAAGACTATATTTGTAGTGTGGACATTTTTTCTTTTTTTTTTTTGTAGTTTTGGAAAAATTCAACATAAAAAAGCTTAGAGAAAAAAGAGGTAAATTTGAGAGAAAAGGAAAAATTAACCATGAAGAAAATAATAAAATTTATGGGAAGACATACAAATAAGACAAAATATACCACGTTCATAGATGGAAAATCTCAATATCTCGAAGATAGCAAATCTACCCAAATAATTCCTAGTAAAATTTTAGTATGCTATTTTGTGGAATTTGATAAACTGATGCTAATAATTTTAAAGAGAAATAGTGACTTCATTTTGGAGAAAGCCATATAGAAAGAGCCCTGCTTTTGAGGCTATTGATAAAGTGTCAGTAATCCAGACCAGGGGGGACAGCAGCATGGTCTAGGGAGACTGCCCAGGGATGGACGTGGGGACGTCTCTGTCAGAGTAGCGAGACCACACCACTCACTGATCGGAGGTGGAAAACTGAGATGGAATTTGATGCCTTGCACTACATACAAACTAAATCCTAGGTGAGTTTATTTTTGTAAAAAGTACTTGTAAAAGGTACCTATATATAGAAATCAAGCACAAAAGTAAAACATCATAACTTTTAAAGAAAATACTGAAACATCTCATGGCTTTAGGGACTTTTTAAATGGAAACTACGACCCATAAAGAAAAGCGTTGCTGAATTTCACCATATTTTGCGGGGGTGGGGGAGGGAGGGGAAGGTAGGATTCTGACAATAAAGAAATAAAAGCGGGTAGTGCCTGTGGCTCAAAGGAGTAGGCGGAGGTGGCGGGTTCAAACCTGGCCTGGCCAAAAACTGCAAAAAAAAAAAGATACCAATAATAATAAAAATAAGTAAATAAATAAAAGCTAAGCCAAAGCCTCGGAGAATATATTTGAAATTTACCAAATTTTAAAGAGATACTTACCAGTCAATTAGGTAAGTCTGAACAACTCATTCATCAAGTGGGAGAGTTGTCTGATGGTGATTTATACAAGAAAAGACGTAAGTTACGACTGTACTGGGAACAGTGTTCTGCTAGAAATCAGGGCAATGCAGGTGAAGACGGTGAGGCGCCAGGCCCGTTCATCAGACCGCTAGCACTTAAAAGTCTTATAATATCAAGCGTTGGTGAGGAAAAGAGTGAAGAAAACTTCCATATATGGCTTGGCATTGCATAAACTATGACACATTTTGACGAAAACTTTAGCAATAACATCACAGGTGCACAGAGGATTTGACCCGGCTGACCCAGTCCTGTATACCCCAGAAGCCACTCCCTGTTCCTGTGCAATGTGACTGGTCCTAGCACACATTTGGAAATGATAGCCAACAAATGGGGAAAAAAAGAGCGGTTAAAACGTTTTACACAATTTATGTATTACGCACCTCAACATAGATATATCTGAAAATATGAAAAGTATTTGGGTAAAACACAGTTCGCATGAGAATATAAACTCTGTGTTAGTACATATGAAAGTTAAAATATGCGAGGCAGTAAGTTATTTGTGGACCTGCGCACACGTAGTAAAGAACAGAAACCAGTCACACTCTCCCCAAGTCCTGGACAGTCTTTGTTTCCCGAGAAGGAGAGGAGGGATTGGAAATGAAGACGGCGTTGTTGGGGTCTCCTGTTATGTCTGTGCTGTGTGTTCCCTGAGCCATCGGGACCAAGAGGACAAATCTCCTATTTGACAATGCTGTATGCTTAATAGGGCAGCATTTTATAATTAGAAAAGGGCTTGCAATCAAGGGAGTTAATGTAAGTATATGATGTCTGGAGTGTGGTGGCAGCAGGTGCCCCAGCATGGCGGCTCACTCTCCCTGTCTATGCCTCCTGCTTCAGGCCGTCACAATAACTGATAAAGGCTCTCAGTGCTATAGAGAATGTGCCCAGGACCATCACATGTTTCTCACTTGGGGACAATTTTATTTGGGGCTGCTGTGGCTCCTGAGTTGCAGGGGTAATCAGGGGCATGCTGCAGAATCCGGAAGGTGCTTCAGACGCACCGTGACAGTGATCTTGCAGTGACCAGCTGGGGCTGTCCAGCTCCCCTCCCTGCTGTTCTTGGCTGCCCCAGACTCCAACCAAGGAGAGCTGGTGAGAAATAAAGTTTTATATTCACCATCGTAAAGCAGCATAACCTCAAGGTCACTTCCCTGAAACAATGAGAATAAACAGGGTCCAGAGAAAGTTTACTGCTTACTCGGAATGGCCTGTGGGGAGTGGCGCTGTTTGCCTTTCAGCTCAGCTCAGGCAAGGCCAGCTTGGTGCCCTGAGCATGTGGTCAGTGCCAAGCCCCAGCCTGAGGCCCTGCCTCCTGAGGCTGGAGTCTGATTAGCCCCTCACCAGCGTCTCAGCCCAACAGTGCAGCTCTTCACACTCCCCTTTCCTTACCTGTGAAAAGGCACCATGACACACGAATGATGTAGGGCCTAGTATTGAATGTTAAATGGAAAGAGGCACATGAATTACTCATCCCAGGTATGTAGTCAGTGCTAAAGAATGGCACTGGCTTGGATTTGCTGCTGGGCCTAAGGGCTGTCTCAGGGCCCACTCCTTGCAGGGAGCACTGATCACACTTCTGAGGGGAGGAACCTCGACCTGTGTAGCTGCCTTGGGGAGCGGCATGGGAGATGGTCTAGGACAGCCGAGCTGACTCCCCACAAACGTCAGGGAGTGGTGGGGCCCCTGAGCATGCACGGGTTTCCTGGGGCGTCTTGAGTTGTCCCTTTCTGGAGGGGACGCCTGCCTCCCGCTCCAGCTTCCTGGGAACTCGACCAGTCACTCAGCAAGCTGGTTGTCTGTTATGCGCTGTCCCATGTGTTAGGGATTCAGTGACAACTAGAAAGGGAGCCGCCTCTGCCCCTGGAGGAGTCGAGTCTGGTGGATGCACACTCGCAGGGCTGGGGTGACAGGCACCAGGGACGAGGACATTTGAGCAGCTGACACTGTTCCGCAGTTCCGGGGATGAAAGGCCTGACGGGGAGGGGTCACAGGTGTGTGAGGGCAGGACCCGTCCCAGGCCTCTCCTTGGCTCCATGTTCACTGTGTGTGTCCCCGTGTCCAAGTCTCCCCTTACCGGTCTCCGTAAGGCCACCAGACCTATCAGATGAGGGCTCACCTTAATGACCTCAGGCAAACACGATTGTCTCTCTAAAGGCCCATTATAGGTCCCCTTCTGAGATACGGGAGGCTAAGACCTCAACATACAAATTAGGGGCGGGGGGGTGCAATTCAGGCCCTAACAGGGAGAAGGATGGTAATTATGTACACACACAAATATTTCTGAAATGGTATGCAGCATATAGCACGTTGTCACGTGTATTTAAAATAATATATTTATGTCCATCTGCCCATCCCTCTTATTTATCAGCAACTGTGATGAGCACCCACAGCCAGGAGGTGTCCTGGCATGCCAGCGCCATGTCTGGTCTGGCTGCTGGGAAAAGCCCCCTGGGGTGGGGACAGCTCTGGAGAGGGCTGAGTGTGTCATGTGCAGTGACAGGAGGTGTGAGGGTGAAAGTCCTGGCCCCCGGGGTGATGTGAAATCTCACACCTCAGTCTGACTCTTGAGCTTTAGAGCGAGCCCTGAGGGCGTCTACTTCTTCCCAGCATCCCTGGACCACACAACCCTGGGGGGCTGCATGGAAGCGGTTAATCTTCTCAAAGCACCAACCAGCTTGGGCTCTGCACGGCCCCGGGACACCGTGTCGGGGGTGGAAGGGTCCCTTCTGCGCCATGGGCTGATGCCACCTCCTGGCCTCGGCAGCATTGATTGTGCAGCCAGTTTAGTGCTTACTCTGCAAGGCTCGTTCTCAGCAGAGAGAGATGCTGGTGAGCCTGGATCTGGCTGGGCAGATGCCTCACTTCTGGTCCTGCCAGGAGCCTCGCAAGTTGCTTTTCCAGGCCTTCTGTTGTGCCTCTTGTGACATGGGATGAAGACCCCTCATGACGGAAACCCCGGAAACAGTTGCTGCACACTTCTCTGCAGTGTCTCCAAGGCAGCACTGTGCATCCCCAGTCAGCTCCTGGTTCAAATGAGAGCGACAGTGACCCCGTGTCATTCTCCAAACAGTTCCATCCTCCACAGGTCCCGATGACACTTTCCCTTTGGTTGATTTGAACACAAGAACAAGACAATGGAGGCCAGCCTGTGCCCAGTGAATCAAAGCAATGGACCCAAGGACAGGGCTCCACTGTAAGCATCAGGTTCACCTAATGTTGAAGGAAGCCCAGGACTTGGACCATGACACTCTGAACACAGTCCTGCTATGTGACGCGGTGTGTGGTGTGGTGGGGCTGGGAGGAAGTCTCCATCGAGTTACACGGGCTAAAAATAGGGATGAGTGGACGAGTGAACTCCCAGACCTGACACTTGGAAACACCTCACGTTAGTTTCTAAGCATCAGCCCAGATGTCACTGTTAGACATCTTCACGGTGAGGGCCCTCCCGGACGGTCCCGTAGATTCTGTGGCTGGTTGTCTGTGCTTGCTTGTGGCACACAAGTGGAGTCAGCCCGTCTCCGTGAGCCCCAGCACGGCCGTCTTTGCAGACAGAACGGAAGACTGACCTTTGGAGCTGCTGTGACTGTGAGTGGCTAATGCGCCCCGACCTGGCCTGGTGCCCAGTAGATGTGAACTGAATCACCATTGGTATGGACAGTGGGGAAACAGCAATGCAATCTTTTTCTCCTTTACTTATCCAAATATTGCTTTTTGCTAATGTAAAGCAGCTCTTGGTCTGACAACAGATTGTTTGCCTGGATATTATCAGGTGAGATCTTAAGAAACTGAAATCCTTAAAGGTTGGGTGTTTGGAGAGTCCGGATTTAGGTGATTTTCCTCCCAGGACACAGCAAGGAGATCTTAATGCCTCAAGGACTCACACAGCTTTTGCGGACGACATGAGAGTCTCCACATGCCATTCGGGGGCCCACTTAGAAGTGTCCTTTTTTCTAATAGAGATGCGTCTGCGGTGGCTACTGTGAGTCACAGCTGTCACCTTGTCTTACAGCTCAAGTGAGGGAAATGGGAAATCCGTTTAAAAAGCTGGTGCTAAAATTCTCTGACGAGCCCTCCCCCGTCTAGCTTGGGCTCCCGCGAGGACTTCCCTTTCCTCCCTGGTACCCCTGAAGGCTTTGAAATCAAAACTAAACCACAGGCTGCAGTGGAAATAAAATAGAGTTCTAATTTTCATATTTATTTGTAAAGATTTAAACATGTTTTCCTGCAGCTAGCTCAACTCTGTTCTCTAAAAAACTATCGGAAAATGACATTTTAATTTTTTAAAAAAGAAAACTGGATTATGGATAACAGAACATGCAGCGAAACGAGTCATTAAAATGCACATTGTAAAATTGAAACTTAAGTGTCAGGTTTTTATAGCAATCTGTCAAATGCTTGACAATTAAAATAGCTGTTTTTAAAATTTTAATGAGACACAATAAGGGTGAAATGTGCATGGAGATTGCACATTTCCAAGCTGAAAGATGCACATTTTCAGCATAACAAGTCCATTCTAGATCATTCTGAAAGTGCCCCATTTGTAAAATTCACCATCTATTTTTAATTAAATTAGTGGGTGTCATTTATTATGGGTATTGTATTTATTAATCTTTAATATTTAATTTAAGATGACTTATCTGAGGAAAAGACCAAGTAGCGCGAGCGAGTGACGCCCCGGGAGTGCTGGCTTTCCCTGTCTGACTGCAGTCAGCATGCGTCATCCTTTTACATTTTCTTTCCACAGCTAAATCTTGAGTAAGTTAAATATATCTTTCCTCTTCCAATACGAGATGCAGACGGACAGACTTCCTCTTCTTTCAGCTTCTGTTGTTCCACGTCCTGCTCTCTGGGCCATGTTTGAGATGAGCATAACCCCTCACTTCCGTTCTAATTTGCTAAGTTCTTCCATGGCCGACGTCTCAGCTGATGTTGGTGAATACACCTTCTCTGCCTCCTCTAGGTGTTTACGCCGGGGTGTGATTCACTGAAGAGGCCCCACAATCCTCCAGCAGCCGATTGGCCTCAGCCCCTTTTGTCTCACGGGTGCCGGTGCCACTGGGCAGCATGGCTTAGAGGGGCAGCCCGGCTCACTGGCCCTTTGTTGCAGCCTGGGAAAGACACACCAGCATCCGTAAAACCAGTAACATATCCCCTCTTCCAGTGGTTTAGAACACGTTACTTAGAAATAACAGGTCATAGCAGGTGGCTATGCATCGATTAATGCGTCACTTCTGGTTATATTCACTGTTTGGTCCAGCGTATTGAGGAGTGAGCCTCCCACGGTGGCAGCTGTAACAAATCCAAGCAAGGCCTGAACCACATGGGTCTCTTCTGATGCCCAAACTTGATTCTTAGAGTGACTCACACATCTGGGACACAACTTCGACCGAGGCAACAGGTAAACGAAGCCTCTGTACCGGAACGGGGCATGGATACCACGTGTTCCCCCTGGAGGAGAGGCCTGGAGACATGCTCTGGCCCTGGCTTATGTGACATTGGGAAATAAAGGGACAAACAGAGAGCAGTCAGGACCCAGGGCCACCACCAAGAAGCCCTGGCTATTTCCAGAGGGACCCACTAGATGAACTAATAAAAAAAGAAATAGTCTGGGGCGGCGCCTGTGGCTCAAAGGAGTAGGCGCCAGCCCCATGTGCCGGAGGTGGCAGGTGCAAAAAATAAAAAAGTAGTCTGAGGAATTAGGGAAACTAAACAAATGGCTCTCCACACATCAGCAACCCCAGAGGGTGCTCTGTAGACCAGAGCTCAGTACCATAACTGATGTCCCTAATTATGGCCTGGTCATTAAGAGAAGTTGAACGATGTCCATGTTCTGCTCAATCAGGTTGTTATTTGTAGGGGATCATAGGCTACATTTTATAAACTTTTCCAAACAAATGGCTATGTACTTTTTAAAGTTTCTGTGGTTATCCAGAAACCTCAGTTATCCAGAACATTAAGTCTCAGCCTCGCCTCATTCCTCAAAGAAGATACAACAGCAAGACAACTTCGGAGCTCTGCACACATTCATTGGCCAGTTAGGATGCACCAAATAAATTTGAAGAGTTCACCCCAAAGGATGACAGTCCAATGGGAGAGATGCCATCACTCAGGAGAGGGGAGGCCAAAAGAATAAACTTCCCCAAATCTCTCTGGGTTCCGGAATGGCCAGGCCTTGTGCTCCTATGGGCCTCACTGGAACAAAACCCGACAGCCCCTGGTTCCTTCTTCGTTAGTCATGGAACCCAAACTTTTTTTGGGGTGATATGTGCCAGAGATTCAAGGGAAGGCTACTGAAGACTGTCGATCTTGTTGGGAGACATGCCTGTGTTTTTCCTTTCTCTGTTTCCCCTTCCTGCTCATTGGGATGTACACATAAAGGTTGGTGCTCGGGCAGCTATATTGGGCCATGAAGTGAATTTGAGTTGGAAACCAGATGCTAAGGATGATAGCAGAAAGATAAAAAAAACTTGGGTCCCACATGACTTTTTGCAACTATCAAAGCAATCCTGGACTACTCCGTCTGAGCTTAAGGGGGAGACTGAAAGCTTGAGTGTCACAGTGAGCCCCTGCAGATTCCCTCCACACAGCAGCTGGCCCAGTGGTGAGGAGTCCCTTACGTCACTGGGTTTGCGGCCTCTCCTACTTTCTCCTTGTGCCTGGAAGGAGATGCACCTGGTCTCGGTGGGTGTGCTCAGCAGCTGAAATAAGACTTGGGGAGATGGTGAGAGAGTGCAGGTGCAGGAGACAGCACCAACAGAACGGGGCAAGGGGAGATGTGGGCAGCTTCTGAGCTTGTCTCTGGGTGGTTTAGGGGCCCCCTGGGCACATGCATCCATGACTGGGGGTGGCAGCTCCAATGCGGGAAGGCAGTCTGTATTTGCAATCGCGTCAAACCATGAAATAATCCCTTCCCCTTTATAAGCAGTCACATAGCTTCACACGTGTGAGCTCAGTTAAGCTTCACAGCCACTTTGTTAAATTGGGACTTGAGGGGTCAAGTGTTGGGTTCAAAGTCACAGAGCTCCTAAGTGAAGATAAGACTTCTGCTCTGAGCCTGGCACTGTGTCCTCAACACCTCAGCTGCCTCATTAACTCACAGGGGCTCAGCTCTGTTGGGACTTTGGACGAGGGGGAGCAATAGATGCATGAGAGGTGATTTCTTGATTGGGGAAACAGGTGTGGGCAGGTTCACCTGTTCAGATAGGCACGCCCCACAGACCCTCTGGGGCTGCCAAGACCTCCACCTGGAGGTGGGTGAGGCCCTGCTATGCTCGGGCCAGCATGTGAGGACAGGTGGTCCAGCCCCCCTTTTCCTGATATTTCAGGGCCATCAGCTGACATCCAGGGTGACCTGTGGGGCCAGGGAGGGACAGGAACAACAGCACCGACCCCTACCAGCCTGGTGGCAGATTGGAGCTTAGGGAATCTTCTGAGGAGAGACCCTCATTTGCCCTAGAGGACCCCTGATTAGAGGTTAGGAAGATGACTTGGCTGTCACCGGAGGTCACCAGAAGAGCACAGGTCTGAAATTCAGCTTCTGATGGGGTCCCTCTAGGAGAGGGGCTGGTGCAGGAGGCACTGGGTAACAGGTGGAGATGTGTGCACCCACTGCAAACCAGCCCTGGGGCCCCGGGCAGAGAGGCCGGCTCTGCCCTCACAGAGGGGACCGTCCAGTGGCACACAGGCCAGGACGCAGCAGCCAGGCCAGGTGTGTGCTGCCCGGAGCGGAAGGCAGGTGCTGCATGCCTTGTGGGAGGGACAGGCCTCAGGAAGACAAGACCAGGGGGTGGGAAAGTGGGAACTCAGGGCCAGCGTAAGTCCCCCTGCCCTCCTGGGCAGGCCTCAGCTCTCTGTGGGTGCTTCCTCCCTCCCTGTCCCCCCGCCCCCCAGTCCTGTGTGTCCCAGCTAGTGGCCTGGGGTATAGCCAGCATCCCAGGCTAGCTGGCTTTTACTCTGACCCCTCACTTGGTCACCAGGCAGTCCTGGATGGAGCATCTCTGGGCTTTAGTCTGCATGTCTCAAAGTGGGGACACAAGTGCCCCACGCCCTAGGGTGGTGCCGGGAGTGGCAAAATCACGAGGGAGCCCAGCCCTGTGTGCTCCTGGTCAGAGGACCCTTTGCCCTCAGAGCTGAGGGGACAAATCCTTCAGCAGGGGCCTCATGACATCTCTGTGGCACTGTCACCTGCCCTCGAGCTTCAAGAAGAATGTACATGACATTACCAGGGAGCCCCAGAGCCCAGTCACCCTCAGGTGGCTGGAGCTGTACTTATGGGGCGTCCATTGCCTCCTCTGGGCCATGGTGATGTGGGTGAGGGCCATGGTGATGTGGGTGAGGGCCATGGCGATGTGGGTGAGGTGCTGGGCAGTTCATGGACCCCGCTGGGAGGAACAGGCAGGATCTGAGGGTGGGAGGAAGCCTCAGGCCACCTTCAGTTAGGGAGGGGATGGCAGCCCCAGGCGCCACCGCGTAGGTGCTACCTCACTGTGACAGCACTGCTGGGGACACTTCCCACAGCGGCAGGGCAGCCTGACCTATGTGGGGGACTCAGACCCCCAATCTCCTTTGGGAGGTGTCAAGCCAGGGCCTGGGGCCCCGATGGACCAGTACCCCTTCCCGGGGCACCTCTCAGTCTGAAACAGCTGTGCCTTTATGGGTCTCTGTAGAAGCCAGCCTGGGCAGACAGCGGTCAGTGAGACCTCCTTCCTGGTGTCCCTTTGTTCTAGGTGAGTGAGGGCTCCACCCTGAGAGGATCCTGAGCTGTCTCCTGTGGCTCTTCCACTTTTAACTTCTGCAAAGCCCATGACACAGACACCCTCCTTCCAAACAAAGGTGAGGGCCTGCCTGACACAGACCACTGTGCCCGAGCCCTGGTTGGGCTGCAGAGTTCCCAATGGCCCTTCCCATCCTCTGCTCTAGCTGTCACTTTGGGAAGGGGCTGAGAGCACATCAGGGGAGCCTGACCTTGACCTTGCCCCTCTCAGGCCCAGAGCTGTTGAGAAAGAATCCCCTGGGTGATTTCATGAGAGCCCCTTTCTCATTGGCTGCAGGAAATAAACAAGACGCAAGACCTCTGTGTCCAAGACGCAAAACACACCTGTGAAACAGCCCTTTGTGCACAACAGCCTTCTGGCAGTGCTGGAGGGCTACTTTGCTCAGGTGGGTACGGACATGGACCCCTCAGTGGGTTGAAAAATGAAACTCAGAACTTGAGTCAATGGAGCAGAAGGACTCTGAGCGCTGGCCGGGAGCCCAGAAACTGGAGTCAGGCTGGGGACTGCATCCCTGAGGTTTAACTTCTGGGACATCCGTGCCACACAGCAATAGTTTAGGGAGCAACAAAGCTGACAGCCTGCTCGGGAGGGGGTTACAGGTGTGAGGGATGGGAGGTGCCCAGGACAGGGCCCCACTCCTGTGTCAGACAGGTTCCTCATTTTCGCTGTCCTCAAGGGTGGGGCAGCTCTGAAGAGAAGAGGGTCGTCTGCTTCTGGCGGCAGCTACAGCCTCACCTTGCTGGTACAGTTTGAATTCAGGCCTTCCCTGTGGTCTTAGTGCTTCTGGAGCTCCTGGTCTGGGGTCCTGGCCCTGAGGCAGGCCAGGTACAGGTGTCCTGACCAAGGGGAGTTCTTCTTATCTCCTGCTCTGTTCCTCCCTCTGGGGAAGCTGGTTTTCTCCAGCCTGCACTTCACCTGTGTTTCTCGTCCAGACACGTGGCATCTTCAGGCCCTGCTGCTTCTGGGAGCACCTGGGTGCCAAAGTCATCCCATTGAAATTGAGTGTCCTGTTGACTTCATGGAGGGTGCCAAGGAGGCCCTGCATGAGGCCATGGACTATACCTCCCTTGGCTGTGTCCAGAAACTTGGCCCAAGTCTGTAGCCCAGCCAGCAAAGGAAATGGGGCAGAGGAAAACGATCAATTAGCCTTGCCACTGCTGGGGTCCCCTGACCTCCAAACCAGGTGTGACAGCAGCAACCTCTCCAGGGTTAGGCAAATGTCACAAAGCAGACAGGGCTGTGCAGAGACCTCTGGTCAGACAAACCTGAGGAAGGCTGCTCCAGCCGGGCTGTGTGGGCCCTGGAAGATGTTTTCCTTAGCCACAGGCTGGAAATCTCTTCTTTTAGAGGCTGCCAACCTTCAAACCCGTCCCTGGGGGAATAGGGCCTTCCTCGGGCCTACAGACTTCTTGTTTTCCTATTCTACAAAGTCTGCGATTTCAGGGTCTATCTGTGTCTATGATGCAGAAAGACATTCCTGCCAGCTGCAAGGGCATGGGGCTGTGGGCTTAGAAATGGAAATTTTCTCTTCTCATCCAGCAGCCACCAGCCCAAGCGATCCCTGAGGGGTGTTGTAGCAGGAGGGCCCAAGACAGAAAGTCTCACAAAGCACACACACAAAGAAAAAAGCATGTTCCCCACGTCTTGATTACGTAGCAAAACCAGAAATGCTGCGGGCACCATTTTGAGTGGCCTGCTGGCTGCAGCCCCTGTAGGCAGAGCACCGAGAGGGAGGGCGCTCTGTCCTCCCCTCGGATGGGGTCTGTCCCCTGGGGTGGCTGCTCTGCCCTACTCAGGAGTCCCTGGGAGTGCTGCTGCCCGTGTGCGGACCTGACTTTGTCCCATTCTGTCTTATTTGGCTGCTGTTTTCCTCTTCCCCCTTTGAGTTGTTCATGGCATAATGCTTGTGTTTGCACGCCTCTGAGAGTGTGTGTGTGCGTGTGAGTAAAGAACAAAAAAATCAAAGGAACCAAACAAGCCGATGGTTGGTCTGTTGTTCAAAATGTGGTTCCGATTTCACAGTGAGTGGCTGCTCGGCGCTTCTTTCTTGACTGGGACCCTGCTCATCCAGGTCCATGTCCAATTTCCCAGCAATTTCGGGAAGCTATTAATGCATTAATTGAGATAAACTCCCTGTTGCGCACATGTGTTTGGGCGGCCTGTTAGGAACTGCAAAGAGCGTGGGCTGCCGCTCGGCTCTTCTCCCAAAGTGAGCCGGGCACTTCTTGCTGATGGAGAGGGCGAACGAAAGTTGATTAAATTATCCAAAGCCTTCATCAAAGGACCAGAAGCTTTCAGGCAGAGGCAAGGACGCTGGGCAGGCAGGTGCTTAAAAGCAATGAGGAACAGGAGGAGATCAGCTGGTTCAAAGTGGGATAGACTTTGGCAGCTTTTAATGACTGGAACGGACCAGAACCCCCATGGCTCAGCTGGACAAAGTGACCAATTAGCTATGTAGGGTCTGGTGATGAGGCCAGCACACTTGGCTGCCATTGCTGTTATCTTAGGACTCAGCCCTGAGTTAATGTGTCCAAATATTGTGAGATAGCTGCACGTTTGAGATTAGTTGTGGGATAAAACAATATTTGATGCTTTTGGAGGCTGGGAAAATATTAACAGCAGGAGCTCTGTGATTTTAAAATTTCATTATAGAGGTTTCGGCTTTCTTTTCTCTTCCCCTAATCTTCTCTCCTTCTGCTGTGAAAAGCTGCACAAAATAATAATTAGGCTGAATATACGGGCATGGTCCTAGGGAACAAGGGCGCCTGGGGACAGGATGCGCAAAGCGGGGCAGGAGCGAGGCTGGCAGTGTGGGGGCGCCTGCAAACTGCAGGGTCTTCTACGAGGAGGTGGCGTGGTGGCTCTGTGAGGAAGTGGCCTTGTTCTCCCTGTGGCCACTGTGGATGCAGTCCTGCGGTCTCAGAGCTGGTCCTCAGCAGACATCCCTGCCCCTGCTGGGACAGTCCTCCCGGGACAGGGGCTTGCCACACAGGGCTGTGGGTCCAAGTTCTATTCTCACCTTATGCTCATGAAGCCACAAGCCAGGGAACTCAGATGGCAAAGGCCTGTTCTGTCCCTTTGGTCCCTTCCCTTGTCGGAGAAAGGCTGCTTCCTAAAATGCAATTTCTAGTTCATTCCCTCAGACCATGCCTGATACTCAGTCCTGGCCCTGGGGAATGTACTCCGGCCTTTCAGAGGAGGGATGGAGCACATCCTCCCTGGGAGGGCTGATGGCGGAAGAAGAAAGGGAAATTTGCCAACAGACAGAATATCCTGCAGTCTCGGTGTGGGCACTCACCTTCCCACCTCCTTCCCTCTCCCTCCCTCTCCCCTGGGTCCTGCTTTAATTCCACCTTCCCTCCCCTTGGGTCCGTCCTCCTCCCACCTTCTCTGTCTCTCCCTCAGTGACCCCAGAGCTCTGACTGAGGACCTCCTCAGTGAAATTAAACCTTCTCCTGCAGGGATGCACTTGTGACTTTAAACGGGCTTGTCTTTATGAACTAACAAGGGATGCATAGCTGTGTGGCCGTGAGGCTGGAGAAGAGGGGTGTTTTCGGGAGCTAGATCAGAGGTGACTGCCCTGGGTCACAGAGAGAGGGACTGCCCAGGTGGGTGTTGGCCCCAGAGGGGCAGCTGGGGAAGCTGCAGAAGTTTCCATGGTGGGTTTGCCCGGCTTCCTTCTGCCTCTTGGCAGGCAGGCTTGGCATCCTTAGAGCACAGATTCTTTACTAATAAACCCCATTCTGTCAACACAGAGCAGGGCAGAAGACGACATTAGCGGTGACCTCCCTGTGTGACTGGGAGGTGGCGAGCAGAGAGTGTTCAGTGTGTTTGATTCCCTAGCGCAGCCTACTCCTTCCAGCCCAGGTGGTGGTGGGGATTGGGGGGCGGTCAAGGGTTTGGGCTTTGGTTTGGGTCAGGGGTTTGGGTTTGCTAGAATCCTGTCTCTGTGTGACTGTCCCTCAGGGCCGCTCCTCAGCAGCACCTGCCGGAGCCTGCTCAGCAGAAGGTAAGCACCTGAGAGCGGTCACAGCCTTTTTCTCTGCTGTGTGCCCACCTTGGGCACCACGGACGGACTCGCCCAAGAGCAGCTGACCTACCAGGGTCATCCACACAGAAGACAGCTGTGTACTGAGTGTATGGAAATGCCCAGGCCAGTAGCTTGAATGAGAACTGCACACGCTTATTTTAATCAGATTGAAAACTGTCATCTATAGAATTGGTAAAACACTTCAACAAAGTCACTATGTGTGATAAATGGTGACACTGACATTTCTGTGCTCAGCTTGCCTTTTGTCTTCTGCTGTGACCCTCACAACGACTGTACAAGCTGGTTGATGGCCTCATACCTGTTTTGCAGATGAGGACAGTTATATTCAAGTGGTTAAGTCACCTGCTCAGGGCCACAGAGTGAGGTGGTGTCAGGGCTGCTCATTCAAACAACACACATTCCCCTGAACTCCAATTCTGGACAAAGTGCTGCCCTCCTCACAGGCAGGGGTATTGAATGAGAGGTGCCACTCATTTTGTCACTGCCCTCTGCCCTTTCAGAGGGACATCCACAGTCCCCATGAGTTGACAGACAAGAGGGGACTTGAAAGACAAGATGTCTTTCTCCAGTGCCCCTGCTCCGGGGGACTTTCTGTGAGCACATGGATCTCGATGCAACTGCTGTGTCTGACAGAGGGGTCCACCAGGATGGACAGGGGCTGCTACCAGCCCCCAAGAATGAGGCCTCCCATCGGCCTGAAGCACTCCTCAGTGGACACCTGGTCTGGGTTCAGTTCTGGCTTCCGGGGCTGGCACAAGCCTTATACTCTGGGCCTCTGACTGTCCTGGGAGCCACTGTTCCTCCCTGACCATCTGGGAGACTGTCCCTGTCATGTGTCCCATAGACCTGCTTCTAACTTGGATCCCCAATGAGGTGCCATTACAGGTTCCCCCTGGGCCTGTCTGCAGAACTGGTACCTCCAATTTAAGTGCAGGGGAAGTTTCAATCTCCCACCTATAACTACAAACTACATTTTATAAGCAATCTCTTTGTTCTTCACATTATTTATTATTTAGTCATCCTTGTGAATGATTGGAGCTTTGGGCCTTAATTTATTTTTCTTCCCTGCTTCTTTAGAGAGAACAAGCAGGGTGGCGCCTGTAGCTCAGGGGGTAGGGTGCTGGCTCCATACACCTGAAGCTGGCTGGTTCGAGCCTGGCCTGGGCCTGCTAAACAACAATGACAATTTTACTGCAATAAAAAAAAAAAAATAGCCGGGTATTGTGACAGGCACCTGTGGTCCCAGCTGCTCAGGAGGCTGAGCAGGACCCAAATGTTTGAGGTAGCTGTGACTCCACAGCACTCTACCAAGGGTAACATAATGAGACTCTGTCTCAAAAAAAAAGAAAAAAAGAATAAAAATTTAAAAAATAAATAAAATACAATAGAAAGAAAACAAGCAAACCAGAGAAAACCCCTCTCTTGTCTCTTGAGCTAACAAAACCGTTACTTTTAGTCAGCAGTTATTTTGTTGTGTCTGTCCTGAAGTTAGACTGTGAGCTCCTCAAGGGGAGGGGCCACGTCTGGCCGTCTTCGTGGTCTTTGCTCCTGGTGCCTGCAGGGTAGGAACACTCAACCCGCAGATGCTCGTCTGTCAGTGAACGTGGTGTCCACCGTGCCAAACTCAGCAGCCAGGGCAATGTCACTTACCTTGTGTTGGGGGGGCTCATTGGCTGGTTGGTGTCAAGGCCATTCCCATGTTAGGAGAGGACTCAATGGCTGGAGTAGAGGGCTGGGAATGTTCTTTTTGCCACTCAAGGCCCATGGTGATAACTTGATCTGGCTCTAGGCTTGGAAACTAGAAAAGTATGAGTGATTTCTTGCTCTGTGGCCTTGAGATAATCACACAGGCACCTTGAGCTCATGGTCCTCATCCACAAAATGGGGTGATGCTATGGACTCCACGTGGTGGATGTGAAGATGGGTGAACAGCACCCAGGGGTCTCCACAGTTCTGGCGCGTGTCATGGCTGTGTCCTGAACAGGGTGTGCCGAGAGGGGACTGTGGGAAGCAGGTGAACTTCCAGACTGTGTGCAGCAGCTGGTGGAGTAGAGCACCTTTCCCTCCGCACACCTGCTGATGTCACTTCCACTATCTTTGCAGTGACTGACACTGACCTGAGGACAATGTCCCTTGGCTGAGCACAGGGACACACAATGCTCCAGGGATAAGCCCATGTCTTGGCTGAGCCCAGAGCTAGAGGAGGCTGCAGCTGGTGCAGACTTAGACCAGCTAGGGCCTCATCAGCCTCTGGGCCTCTGCCATGCCCTTGGACTTGGTTGGGCTGGAGCACTTTGCCCCAGACACTTGACTGTTAGGGGTAACACAGTGAAGGAGCTGATGGCTGGCTTTGAAAACGGGGCAAACAAATGCTTGGTTCTGGAGGCTGAGTCTCGGCATGCAGGTGTATAGTTATACTCTTGCTTTTGGTAACCATAATGCTTTATTTTTTCTATGATAAAAGTCGTAAATAAAAAAACAATACTGATAACTCTGCTTATTTGATGCGTGGAGGAGGACAGGCATACCTCCACCTCTCCAAAGTTTAAAGGCCACCAACTTTATCTCTTCTGTCCCCTGCCTTTGCTTGCAGTAACGCTGTCCCTTAGAGAGCAGCTGTAAACCACCCCTCGCCTGTAAGCCAGTCACTGAATTCTCAGGATGGAGCACGGAGACCCCGGGTTGGCGGAGGAGGGGAATATTTTATGACTAGTTTGAAAATGTTGCTGCAGCTATAAATTAAGAAGTTAAATTGCTCCCAAATTGGGTATTGATATACTATGCGTGGTAGTGACATTTCTCTGAGACACACTGCAGCCTACAGACCGAGGGACGCCATGGGTGTGGACCACAGTGGAAGGTTGGCCATCCTTGGCCCTGGACCTTGGAAAAGGAAAGGGACTTACAGGTGGGGACATCCCGGCAGTGACTGCCATTTTTGGCCCCTGGGCTGTGGGTGCCTAGCAGATGCCCTGGCCAGCTGGGTGCACCAGGCACCCTGTTCAGTCCAGGACCTGTGTCTCTGGACCCCACCTCCACTTCCTGGTGTCTGTTAACTACTGAGGGGCTCAGCTGCTTTTCAGGGTGACTTTTGACATGTTTTAGATCTGCCTTTTCTTCATCACATTGCTCCTGATTTAGAGGCAATAATTTGTCTGTAGGCAGAATCTGCCTTCTCAAGGGATCTAGAGGGAAAATCCTTCTGGAAAATGGTCTGCTCTTTCTGAGGATACATGACTAGCCAGCAGCCAAGTGAGTCTTCAACACAGGATGGTGGTTTTAAAGTCAGGGCTAGTTCCCTTGCACCCAGCCAGAGAGCTACTTACTCACACGATCCATCAGGTTCTGAATAAACTCCTTTGCTTTCCGAAGACTAGTGTAGGGATCCTTGCTGGACTCCCTCACAAGGCAGCTTCACGTGAAATAGTGAACAAGAGCACTTTGAAAGCTGTAACAGCATTGAAAGAAACCTATAGAAGGCATTGCTTATTATGCACAGGTAGGATGTTCTTAAAGGTGCATTTTCCCAGGCCAAGCCAGCCGAGCGAAAACAAAGTCAGTAAAAAACGCCAAGTCACACCACAAAACAAATCAATAAGCAACAGGCAGACTGACCATTTGGCTTCCTAACCCAAGCTGGCGGCAGGAGTTTGTAAGTCATCTGGGCCTGAGTTTAAGGGAACCTGGTGCTCACTCCAGTGCCTCAGGCCCTCTCTGGTTAAGTCCGGCGTGTCCATTGGCCAAGCCCACAGGCACTGAAGAGGTAATTTTCCACCATATCTCAGCGAGTGCTGTCACCATGTACCTTCTTGATCAACTCTTCCAAGCACAGTGTAATATCACTGACCACTAGTTTCAGGTTAGAAACGCCCTTTAGTGATTGCCCCTGCAGACAGGGAAGATCCCCCCAGAAGCCCCGAGTCGTGCAGCAGCCAGTTCCATTGGTCGCCCGGGCCAGGCGCCCACACGTCGCCCCAACAGCTGCAATTATTTCTTTCCCATGCTTTGGTTCCAGGCACCAGTGTCTGTAAAGTAGTGTCCCTAACACAGAAAAGAGAGCAGTGGAGAGAAGGCAGGACCCCTTGGGCCTTCCTGGAGCTAACTGGAGAGTCTGAGTAGCTGCCCTCATGGGCATTCGAAACTCCCTGCTCAGTCCCTTGGGCACTGTGGGTGGAAACAGTGTGGTTTTGTTATTGGCTACAGCAAAAGGCCTCTCCTCCCAGGCTGACCATGAGACTGCCTCACACCTACCACCACTAGGGATGTTTGCAGAGCCCTCACCGCTTATCTGGGCTCAGCAAGGCTGGTCCTCACCCACTGAACACTGACCCACCTCCCACCACACTGCAAATGACACTCCCCAGTGAAGCCTCCTGGCCCCCGACAGACTCTGTCGTCCATTCTCACTGTCGCTCGCCTTTCTGGGAGCCCTGAGCCCCTACGTGGTCATCCTTGAGAGCTCTTCCATCCTGAAGAGGGGCTTCTGGGGCTTCTGGAAGAGCAAGACCTTGCCTGTCTTGCTCCCCCTGTATCCCCATGGCCTGGCACCTGTGAGGCCAACTGTAACGTGCTGTAACAGCAATTACAACACTTGTTGTATTATTACTGCATTCAAATTGCCATTTAGCAATTAGGTGGTGAGAGCTAGATCTCTGCCCGAAGCCCGCACCCCACAGTACCTGTGGCGTTGAGAGGCTCACCCCACCCTGCTTGTCACAGATGCTGAATCAGCACAGGGTGCTCAGGAGCCTGGCCCCATAGGAGAGCCAGAGAGGAGTGGGGCGCAGGAACTGAGCCTGGACCAAGCACAGCTCAGCTGAGCCCAAGAAAGTGGACAGAGCACGCAGCAGGCAGGCCCGGCCTGGCAAGGGGACAGCAAATGGGGACCCACCCAGCCTCTGTAGTCTCACAACCCAGCAAGGCTGTCCCATCCAGTGGCTTCCCGGAGGGCAAGAGTGGGCAGCTAGCCACATGCCCTTTTGTGTCATTGAATAGGGGTCCAGAAAAGACTCAGACTCCAGAATTCCTGCTTTTCACTGCAGCATGAGCCATCTCCTCCCTGCCTCCAGCAAGCCTTCTGCCACTCCTGTAAGAGCCATTTACCCACCCCAGTGCTGGACTTGGGGGCCCCAGGGACAGCCCAGAGCCCCTGGGGATCCCAGCATGCTTGTCCCGTAGACCCCGTGAGAGCCTCTGACTCACACCCTGAGCCAGGCTGCAGTGTGCCCCTTGGAACGTGCTGGCTAATCGTCCTGCATCCATTATCATTAGCGCCTCCCGCACGCAGGTACACGGGGGCTGCCAGGCACGGGCTGCGGCTCGCTGAGCCAGGGGCCACGCTCCACTGCAAATGAGGACGAGGAACACCTGCTCCAGGGCTTCCAGGCCACAACAGTCATCCTTCACATCTCATGCAACACTTGTTCTGTCAGCGCACTGAGCTGGCACTGGCGGGAGCGGCCCTCTGCCAGCCTCCGTCCCTCTGCTCGAGTTCAGCTTTGAATGGCTTTTCAAAGAAGCCTTTTAAAAATGTATCCATTGCATATTAGCCATTCAGTCATTATGTTAAGGGTTTAAAAATAAAGATTAAAAAAAACTTCACCTCAAAAATAAACTTTTTTGGCAATTAGTGCGGAGTCATGAAATATTAATTGCCCACTAATGGCCTCCATCCTCCAGCACACAGCGTCGGTAGCCCTTTACTCACAGTGTCTTGGGAACAGGAAGGGAAGGGCTATTTCATGACTGTGGAAAGCTGGGCATCTTTCTGGCCACAAACTTGTCCTTATATCTTTGAGGAAGCTTAACTTTTCCTAGACAAAGGTCACTATCCTGATACCCAGACAGGATGGGCCTCAGCACTGGTCCTGGTGCGCTGGTGACTTCACAAACCATCACTCCCACCGTGGGGGAGCCCTGGGGGGTTTCCCATCCTGTTTCTACACATCTGCGCAGTAACCAAGCCACATCATACGCATGCGTGCGCACACACTTATTTTTCTGAAGAATCCTTGTGCCTTGATCCATCTGTAACCCAGAAGCTGTCAAGCTGGTGAGGCTTTCTTCCAGGTCGCCTGTATCTCTCCTTCTGCTTGCCACCTTGGCCCTGCGGGAACTAGGGACTGAGGTATCCCTGAGAGTTCTGGAAACCATCCCATCACTTTAATAAAACTTGAAGTCTGGGGGTGATGGGGGGATATGGCAGGAAGGGTTCTCTGAGCTGGATGGGCTTGAACTGAGCAGGCCTCAGGGTTCTTCCCAAGCACCCAGCTCTGCAGTGTCCTCCGCCTCCTCAGGGGCCATTCTCCAGGGGGCCCCTCCGGTCTGCCCCCAGTGCTGTCTGCCCAGTAAGCTCCAGAACCCATTTCCCTTTCCCTCTGCTGATGTGGAAAAGATCAAGCTTGCTCTAAGAGTAAAACTCTCCCTGCAATCTTTTGGAACTCAGCAGGTGATATCCTGGGGAGAGCCCCTGGGGCGCAATCGCTGACTCTGTGTGTGTGTGTGCCCACGCGAGCGCACGGCAGAGAGAGGGTGCTCAGAGGCACAGATGCATTTCCACAGGTGACTGAAGCCTTCCTTTGACATTTCAGGAGGATTTCCAAGTATTTAGAGAGAAGGCACATTTCCATCCCAGTTCTTTTCACTCATCCACCTGGCTGCCTGAGCCTGTGCATCCTGGTCACAGGCACCTGACCACAGCAGTTGTCATCGTACTGGGCACTGGTACGTGGGCAGGGGGTGCCCTGGAATCTTGTCCTAGAGCAGTAACAGGGCAGCAGCAGCCCTGTGAAATGCACTTTCACCTTTGGCCCTCTTGTAAAGCTCCTTGTAAAGACAAGGAAGGTAAACAGCAAATGAAACTTCCATTCCCCCCAAACAGCTGAATATTTAGGTCTGAAGTCCACGCAGAAGAGCCCAATTCCCCTCTGTGTTGCAATGAGCTTAACCTATGAACCATGCTTTGCCTTTGCATCTCCTTAGCATATTTTAATTTGTACGGTGCCTTCTTTAAAAAAAAAGAAAAAAGGGAGAGAAGAGCAGCTTTCCCTTCCTGCCAAGTGCATGGGCTGGTTTTTAGGAGGCAGTTTTTAGGGGACAAATGTGTCACATTAATGAATGGAACCTTTGAACCTTCATTTTAAAAGCCCAAACTTCAACACAAATGAAGTGGTGACATCTCCCACATCACTGAGCAGGGCCCACCTGGGGATGGGGATTTTATCAGGTCCTCTAGGCTGGGCTCAAGCACAAGGCCACTTACCTTGTTGGGTCATATTAAGAGGTATGGGATACCCGCGTAGCTAAGGCAGTTCTTAGTAATAAAAACAAAGATAGCTAAATAAAAACATATCAGACTTTAGGCTGTACTACAAAGCTATAGTGGTCAAGACAGCATGGTACTGGCACAAAAATAGAGACATAGACATTTGGAATGGTATAGAAAGCCAGGAAATGAAACTAACATGTTACAACCACCTAATCTTCAATAAACCAGTCAAGAATATACCTTCAGGGAAAGACTCCCTATTTAATAAATGGTGCTGGGAGAACTGGATATCCACATGTAAAAGACTGAAACTTGACCCTCACCTTTCTCTACTCACAAAAATTGATTCAAGTTGGATAAAGGACTTAAATTTAAGGCATGACACAATAACAATCCTGAAAGAAAGCCTAGGAAAAACACTGGAAGATATTGGCCTGGGGAAAGACTTCATGAAGAGGACTGCCATGGCAATTGCAACAACAACAAAAATAAACAAATGGGACTTAATTAAACTCAGAAGCTTCTGTACAGCTGAGGAGACAACAACCAAAGCAAATAGACATCCTACCCCATGGGAAAGGATATTTTCATATTTTGAATCAGACAAAGGCTTGTTATCCAGGATCTATAGAGAACTCGAATTAATCTACATGAAGAAAGCCAACAATCCCATGTATCAATGGGCAAGAAACATGAATAGAACCTTCTCTAAAGAAGACAGACAAATGGCTAACAAACATATGAAAAAATGCTCATCATCCCTAATTATTAGAGAAATGCAAATCAAAAACACCCTGAGATACCATCTAACTCCAGTGAGAATGGCCCACATCACAAAATCTCAAAACTGCAGATGCTGGCTTGGATGTGGAGAGAAGGGAACACTTACACTGCTAGTGGGACTGCAAACTGATACAACCTTTTTGGAAGAAAGTAAGGAGAACTCTCAAAGAACTTGAGCTAGACCTCCCATTTGATCCTGCAATCCCATTACTAGGCATCTACCCAGAAGGAAAAAAATCCTTTTACAATAAAGACACTTGAACGTTCTAGACTGTTTTGTTGCAGCTCAATTTACAATAGCCAAAATGTGGCAACAGCCTAAATGCCCACCAACCCATGAATGGATTAACAAACTATGGTATATGTACACTATGGAATACTATTCAGCCATAAAAAAGGAGACTTTACAGCCTTTATATTAACCTGGAAGGAAGTGGAACACATTATTCTTAGTAAAGCATCACAAGAATGGAGAAGCATGAATCCCATGTACTCAAGTTTGATATGAGGACAATTAATGACAATTATTGACACGGTGGGGGTGAGGGAATGGGAGAGCAGAGAGAGAAAGAATAAAGGAGGGGTGAGGAAAGGAAGAGCAGAGAGAGGGAAGGAGCGAGGGGGTTGGGGTCTTAGTGTGTGCCACATCTTTTGGGGACAAAACACGATTGTAAGAGGGACTTTACAAATACAATCAGTGTAACATGGTTTCTTGTACCCTCAATGAATCCCCAACAATAAAAAAAAAAGAAGAAGAAGAAGAAATAGACAATATTCACATCTAAAAATTTTGGGTGAATTTGGGGAAAATAAAGTTATGATGAATAAAAAAAAAGAGAGAGAGAGCCAGCTCTTACATATATGCCAAATCTAAGAATATAAAGGAGCATTTAAAAAGGCACTATAAGATCACTGATGGCTATTTATAAACATTTTGGAGAGATCGAGCAGGCATATGGAACAGAAGGACAAGGTTACTGGAATGCATAATTCAAAATAACAATATTGTTATATGTAAGATTTTAACGTATTCAAGTGAGAGAAAGGTTCATTTTTGAAGAATTCATAGGAACAATGCATGAGCTCCAGAGAGGAAACCCAAAATTCAGCAGAGGGAGAAAAAATTACAGTGCAGCAAGAATAGACAGTGTCAGTGAAGACAGAGGACTATTAAAACAAATAAAAGCATTCATCACTCTGAAAAGAACAATAGCTTTCCTATTTATTATTGTTACTGAGCTCTGACTATGCTGTAGTTACTAGGAGAAATTGTGATGGATGACATTAGGGACCTAAGAAAGCAAACTCAGGAAATTCAAGAGTTAAAAAGATACGTTACTTTCTAATTCCAAGAAAAACATATATTCCAGATAGTATTTATTATAGTGAGTCAGAGAAGGAAAAAATATACTTAACTAATTGGTTGCTATTTTGTCTTACCTATTCACAAGTGACGTAAAAATTCAAGGAAGCATAAATAGTGACTGCAAAATTATATTCACACACCACCTTGAAACCGTTTTTCTTCAACCAAGTCCCCCAAGGAACATTAACTCTGCTATTAATGTACACAAAATGCTGACATTCTGCAAAATTTGGGCTAATTTAATAATGTCTGATGGGCCTTACTTCATGTTAAAATGATATAATAATATGTTGCTGAATGATTCTTCTCATATTACCTTCACAGCAATGACATAACTGATGAGCCATTAAAAGGAAACTTATGTAGCAATATTGCTGGAAACATTGATAGATCATTCATTCTACAATTGAATTTTTTTTATTGATCCAACACAGAGCATAGAAGCCAGCATCTTTTTTTTTTTTTTTTGTAGAGACAGTCTCACTTTATCGCCCTGGGTAGAGTGCCGTGGCGTCACACTGCTCACAGCAACCTCCAGCTCTTGGGCTTAAGCGATTCTCTTGCCTCAGCCTCCCTAGTAGCTGGGACTAC
>CAUYON010194137.1:0-19562 GCA_963573935.1 Arctocebus calabarensis | reverse complement strand
CTCACAGCAACCTCTAATTCCTGGGCTCAAGCGAGTCTCTTGCCTCCGCCTCCCAAGTAGCTGGGACTACAGGCTTCTGCCACAACGCCTGGCTATTTTTTGGTTGCAGCCGTTATTGTTGTTTGGCAGGTCCGGGCTGGATTCGAACCCACCAGCTCAGGTGTACGTGGCTGGTGCCTTAGCCCTTTGAGCCACAGGCGCCAAGCCAGGTTATTTTTTTTTCATCCTTACCTAAGCCAGTCTATTACTTGTTCATATTAAAAGTGGTGGCTTACACCTGTAATCCTAGCACTTTGGAAGGCCAAGATGGGACGATTGTTGAAGCCAGGAGTTTAGGATCAGCCTTGGCAACATAGTAAAATTCCATCTCTACAAAAGAAATTGTAAATATATATAATATGTATGACTGGCTATGTGTGTGTGTGTGTGTGTATAATAAAGTCTCACTTTTTCTAGTCTCGAACTCATGAGCTCAAGCAATCCAGCCACCTCCGCCTCCCAGAGTGCTAGAATGACAGGTGTAAGCCACCGTGCCTGACTGATTCCTATACATACACACACACACACACATATGTCTCAGTGCCTGTAGCTCAGCAGCTAGGGCACTAGCCACATACACCAGAGCTGGCAGATTCAAATCCAGCCCGGGCCTGCCAAACAACAACTACAACCAAAAAATAGCCAGATGTTGTGGCAGGTGCCTGTATCCCAGCTACTTGGGAGGTTGAGGCAAGAGAATCACTTAAGCCCAAAAGTTTGAGGTTGCTGTAATGCCACGGCACTCTACTGAGGGCATCATGACACTGTCTCAAAAAAAAAAAAAAAAAAATAGAAAAAATACACACACATACATAGCCAGTCATGGTGGCACATGCCTATAGGCCTGGTTGCTTTGGAGGCTGAGGCAGGAGGATTGCTTGAGCCCAGGAATTCAAGGTTATAGTGAGCTACAGTCATGCCAATGCGCTCCAGTCTAGACAACAGAGCAAGATCTTGTCTCTTAAAAAAAAAAAAAAAAAAAAGATTTTCAGGTACAGATAAAGGAAAAAGAGGATCATTTGATAGTGTTAGACTCTCCTACAGAAGTATAGAGAAGAAACTGAAGGTGAGTGTTACTGTGGCAAGAAGCAGAACATTCTGCTGGAGTAGATCAGTTTCACAACTTTGGATTCTTATTCCATTGCTTTTTTTTTTTTTTTAACCTCTATCATTATAGAAGCAAGCCTCAGATTTGTCTTCCTTCTCTCTCATCTAGCCACCCACAATTATAAACCACTAGCCATGGCTTGGCACCTGTGGCTCTATGGGCTAAGGTGCCAGCCACATACACTTGAGCTGGCAGGTTAGAATCCAGCCTGGGCCCGCCAAACAACAATGATGGCTGCAACCAAAAAATAGCCGGGTGTTGTGGCAGGCGCCTGTAGTCCCAGCTACTTGGGAGGTGGAGGCAAGAGACTTGCTTGAGCCCAGGAATTGGAGGTTGCTGTGAGCTGTGATGCTACAGCACTCCATTCAGGGTGACAGCTTGAGGCTCTGTCTCAAAAAAAAAAAAAAAAAAAAAAAAACCCACTAGCCACAAAGTATCTTCTGATAACCACTGTGCTTCCCATTGACCCTTAGAATCCAGTTGTACCCTTCTCACTGCATCATAGTTCACCTTGGCTCTTGTTCTGGTTGTCCCAAGATAAGGGTATTAATGAGGTACTACTGCTAAGGTCTCATCAGTATTCTTTTTTTTTTTTTCCTTGAGACAATCTCACTACATTGCCCTCAGTAGAGTGCTGTGGAGTCACAGCTCACAGCAACCTCAAACTCTTGGACTTTCACGATTCTCTTGCCTTAGCCTCCCAAGAAGCTGGGACTATAGGTGCCTGCCTCAACACCTGGCTATTTTTCTGTTGTAGTTGTTATTGTTGTTTAGCAGTCCTGCTGGGTTTGAAACCCACCAGCCCCAGTGCATGTGGCCAGCACCCTACCCACTGAGCTAGGGGCACCAAGTTGTCTCATTATTCTTAACAAGCCCATAAAGGGTTGAATATCAGTTGTCCTTTTTTCTCATACCAGTCCCATCTGCAGTTTGTCTTGCAGATAATTCCACAAAGTTTCAAGTGTATGTTTGCCTACTGCTGATATATATTTTCTTTATTTTTATATTTTTCATCATTTCAGTGAAAAACCAAACAAAATACTTGACAAAATAGTTAGAAGCATATACTTAACACTATTGTAATTATAAATCAGTCTTAGTTTTTATTTCATTTTTATTTATTCACTTTATTTATTTATTATTTTTTTTTTTTGAAGACAGGGTCTCACTTTGTTACCCTGGGTAGAGTGCCATAGCATCATAGCTCACAGCACCTCAAACTCTTGGACTTACGTGATTCTCTTGCCTCTGCCTCCCAAGTAGCTGGGACTACAGGCACCTGGCTGTTTTTAGAGACAGGTTCTCACTCTGGCTCCAGCTGGTCTTAAACTTCTGAGCTCAAGCAATCCACTCACCTCAGCCTCCCAGAGTGCTAGGATTACAGGCGTAAACCATTGTGCCCAGCCTCAGTGCTAATTTTTAAGAAGAGTAAAAGAGCAGAGAGAGGGAAGGGGGGTGGTTCACGGTGTGTGATACACCTTTTGGAAGCAGGACATAATTATAAGAGGGACTTTACCTAACAAATGCAATGAATGTAACCTGGTTATTTTTTTTTTTTTTTTTTGAGACAGAGCCTCAAGCTGTCACCCTGGATAGAGTGCTGTGGCATCACAGCTCACAGCAACCTCCAATTCCTGGGCTCAAGCGAGTCTTTTGCCTCCACCTCCCAAGTAGCTGGGACTGCAGGCGCCTGCCACAATGCCCGGCCATTTTTTGGTTGCAGCTGTCGTTGTTTGGCGGGCCCAGGCTGGATTCGAACCCGCCAGCTCAGGTGTACGTGCACAGGCACCGAGTCGTAACCTGGTTCTTTGTACCCTCAATGAATCCCCAACAATAAAAAAAAAAGAAGAAGAGTTTCTACCATTCTAAGTTGAATACTAGGTTACCATTCATTTGATTAAGGTGGGCATTTTACTTAGAATGTACTCCCACAGGTTTATATATATGGGTTTATTATTTCATAATAAGTAGCACCACTACTCTGCTGTAAAACACAGGACAATTCAGTGATTCATGAAGATGCCCCTTATGTCTTTCTATGTTGGGTCTCAACTCTGCAGCCTGAATATGAATGAGGACTATAGTCCAAAGTCCTCATAAGAAAAAGACGAAGACAGTGACAGATACTCAGAATGAAGTAAGAGTGATTGTTTCAAATTTTAGATGGTTGGCCTGTACCCTTTCATTTGATAAGAATGCCACATGGCTCTCTTGGCAGCTGTGTAAGAGAAACTGACCATGGGATTAGAGATAACTCATGGAACCATCAGAGAATTTTGTGCTCTTTTAGAGCCAGAGCCTTTTGCCAAGCCAACTTGTTGAAGACCCAGCTGGAGAATAAGGACTACTTCCTATTTCTTTATAACTCTAGTTCAGGGTAACAAGAAAATAAAAGTACACTGTCCCTACTGGAAAAAAGCACAGAAATTTTTCTTTTGTTTGTGTGTGTGTGTGTGTGTGTGTAGCAGGGTCTCATTCTATAACCTGGGGTAGACTCCAGTGACATCACATCCTCATTGCAACTCAAATTTCCAGGCTCAAACATTCCTCCAGCCTCAGCCTCCCACTGGCATGTGCCATCACTCCTGGCTAATTATTATTTTTTTTTATAGAGATGAAGTCTTGGTATGTTTCCCAGGCTGGTGTCCAACTCCTGCCCTCAAGTGATCCACCTATAGAAATTTTTCAATTTTGGCTGAGTGAGGTGGCTCATGCCAATTCCAGCACTTGGGAGGCTGAGGCAGGTGGATTGCCTCAGCTCACAGGTTTGAGACCAGCCTGAGCCAGAGCAAGTCCTTGTCTCTAAAAATAGCCAGGTGTTGTAGTGGGTGCCTGTAGTCCCAGCTACTTGGGAAGCTGAGGCAAGAGGATCACTTGAGCCCAAGAGTTTGAGGTTGCTGTGAGCTATGACATGACAGCACTCTACTGACGGCAACAAAGTGCAAAAAAAGAAAAAAAATAGGCGGTGCCTGTGGCTCAGTGGGTAGGGCACTGGTCCCATATACCAAGGGTGGTGGGTTTGAACCCGGCCCTGGCCAAACTGCAATAAAAAAATTGCCAGGCGTTGTGGCGGGTGCCTGTAGCCCCAGGTACTCGAGAGGCTGAGGCAAGAGGATCGCTTAAGCCCAGGACTTGCAGGTTGCTATGAGCTGTGATGCCATGACACTCTACTGAGGGCCTGTCTCTAAAGAAAATTTTCAATTTTTGTATTTCTTCCTCTTCTTTTAGGGGGTTTGGGAGGGTGAAATGGTTATTTTGTTGTTCTCGGTGGAGTGCCATGGTATTACAGCTCACAACAACCCTAAACTCTTGGGCTCAAGGGATCCTCTTGCCTCAGCTTCCCAAGTAGCTGGAACTACAGGTACTCTCACAATACCCATCTATTTTTAGAGACGGGGTCTCACTCTTGCTCAGGCTAGTCTCGAACTCCTGAGCCTAGGCAATTCACCCACCTCAGCCTCTCAGAATGCTAATTTTTATATTTCTATTCAAATTAAGAACTTGGAACAGATCCTCCATTAGCATTTTTTAAATATGAAAGCAGTAATGGGAAATTTAACTAGGGAGACCCTAAGCTTCAATTTTAAAGTTATCTCTTTTTCCCCAAGAAATAGGCATAATCAAGGTTAAACCCACCTATATGGAAGGGGAGGGAATAAATCACAACTAAAGACGTTGGCACTTCCGTGAGAAATTTAAATAACAGGCAGACATATAGAGATTCATAAATATATATTTGGTGCCAGCTAAACCACAGAAAAGATACTGTATTTGTGGTCCTGGGAAGTTTAAATATTTGTGGTCAAACTTAAAATTCAACATAATACTTTCATCTGTGATGGAAGCTTTCCAGCAACTACATTGAGGATGTGCAAGCTGCATAAAGTCTCAAAGATCTATCCTTTCATTGGGCTGACCTAAGAAAGCCTGTCCTCCTTCCTTCACACGATGTAGCTGACAAGCCCTTCAAGGAGAGAAAGGACTCCCTAACACTCCAGTTACTTACCCAAAAAACCCCACTCTAAAGACCTTTTTGCTTTGGGCTTATTATTTCAAGTCCGATCAGATATGGTCTTGGATTCTTTCCTTGTCCATCTTATAAAAATGAACAGTATTCAGTAGGGCTTGGTGATGTGCCCCTATAGTCCCACCTACCCTCCTGCTGAGGCAGGAGGATCATTTGAGCCCAGGAGTTTAAGGCTACAGTGAGCTGTGATCATGCCTCTGCACTCCAGCCTGGGTGACAGAGTAAGACCACCGTCTCTTAATTAATTAAAATAGCAGTACTTATCACCATCCTATTATTCTCTGTCCCTCTTACACTACTGTAATTTTTTCATAGTTCTGCCCACCACTGTCTCCTTCTTTGTTTTGTTTAGTTTTGTAGTTTTTGGCCAGGGCTGGGTTTGAACCTGCCACCTCCAACATATGGGGCCAGTACCCTACTCCTTTGAGCCACAGGCGCCGCCAAGTTTTTCTATTTTTAATAAAGAACGGGGTCTCCCTCTTGCTCAGACTGGTGTCAAACTCCTGATCTCAAGCAATTCACTGGCCTCAACTTCCCAGAGTGCTAGGATTATAGGCATGAGCCACCCACTGTGCCTGGCCTAATTTTCTTTCTTTCTTTCCTTTTTTTTTTTTAACCTGAGACAGAGTCTCACTCTGTTGCCCAGGCTAGTGTGCCATGGCATCAGCCTAGCTTACAGCAACATCAAACTGTGGGCTCAAGTGATCCTCCTGCCTCAACTTCTCAAGTAGCTGAGACTACAGGCATGCACCACCACACCTGGCTAGTTTTTCTCTTTTTAGTAGAGTCAGAGTTTTACTGTTGCTCAAGCTTGTCTTAAACTCCTGACCTCAAGTGATGCACCTACCTCGACCTCTTAGAGTGCTAGGATTACAGGTATGAGCCACCAAGCTGGCCTCCTAGTATCTTAAATAGGGCCTGCCACACCATAGCATGTGCTTAATGAATATTTACTGAATGAATTCAGTGGAATGCCTTAAAATGTTTGGGGGAAGTATAGTCTAGGGAGGAAATAGTTACACCCTATCCCACTTAAAACAGTAGAATCTCAGACTTGAGGCTGCAGTAAGCTATGGTGCTATCAAATATCTTACTTTCTCTTCTGTGTTAGCTATCCATAATCCCCCAAAAAGGATTCTGACATTGAAGGTGGCAGAGAAGCCTTCAGATGTACAAGGCTCCTTTTGCACCTGGCTTGAAGAGATAAAATGAGAACAGTTTAATTTTCACAGTAAAAAAAAAGATGCAATGTTTGTTTCTGACCTTTCAGTTTGTTGAAGACCCTCCTGATGTTGATTGCTTTGGCATGGGAGCTCTTTCAGGGCAACATATATACACTTTTTGCATTCTTTTTTGTGATATGTAAGTGCAGCCCCTCTTGCCTATCCTTTTGTCATTCGAGACCCTCCCTGGCTGAGGAGATTGTTGCTGACTACTCCCAGCTATACTGGTTTCAATGAGTGATGGACTTCCACACATCATCAGGGTTTTTCTTTTTTTTTTTTTTTTTGAGACAGAGTCTCAAGCTGTCCCCCTGGATAGAGTGCTGTGGCATCACAGCTTACAGCAACCTCCAATTCCTGGGCTCAAGCGAATCCCCTGCCTCTGCCTCCCAAGTAGCTGGGACTACAGGCGCCTGCCACAACGCCCGGCCATTTTTTGGTTGCAGCCGTCATTGTTGTTTGGCAGGCGCAGGCTGGATTCGAACCCGCCAGCTCAGGTGTACATGGCTAGCACCTTAGCCCGTTGAGCCACAGGCGCTGAGCCTGTGTTGTCAATTTTTTTAAAGTCTAGGCTCTTGGGCTGGGCACTCTGGGAGGCCAAGGCTGGGCAATCAGTTGAGGTAAAGAGATCAAAACCAACCTGAGCAAAGTGAGACCCTGTCTTGACTAAAAATAGAAAAAAAACTTTTTTGCAGTTTTTGGCCGGGGCTAGGTTTGAACCCGCCACCTCCAGGTGTATGGGGCCAGCACTCTACTCCTTTAAGCCACAGGTGCTGCCCTAAAAATAGAAAAATTAGCCAGGTATGGTGGTGGGCGCCTATACCAGCTACTTGGAAGACTGAGGCTTAAGGATTGCTTGAGCCCAGGAATCTGAGATTGCTCTTAGCTAGCTGAGGCTAAGGCATTTTAGCCTGGGCAACAGACCGGGACTATGTCTACAAAAAAAAGAAAAAGTTTAGGCTCTGTGTAGATTTCTCTAATACAGACTAGAAATGTTGTCTGCCTTATCAATATAGAGTAGTGAAACTGTACTTTTGTTTTATTTTATTTTATTTGAGACAGAGTCTCAAGCTGTAACCCTGGGTAGTGTACTGTGGCATCACAGCTCATAGCAACCCCAAACTCTGGGGCTTAAGCAATTCTTTTGCCTCTTCGTCCCAAGTAGCTGGGACTACAGACGCCAGCCACAATGCCCAGCTATTTGTTATTGTTGTTGTTGCAGTTGTCATTGTTGTTTTTTTTAGCTGGCCCAGGCTGGGTTTGAACTGCCAGCCTCGGTGTAGGTGGTTGGTGCCCTACCCACTGAGCTACAGGCACCCACAGAAACTGTACTTTAAAGTATATTTTATAAATGTTTGCATGTCTTTCTATGTGTATGCTTCAAAAGTAGGATAAGTGGTATTCATAGTTACTGTATTGCTATCTCTAAGCCTGTTCTTAATCTACTGACTTAGAATTGATAAAGAATCAGAAATATATTCTAACAGCAGCTTTTTGTTCTCTTTTTTAATCCTGTGAATCCTACATAGTCTGAGAATAAACAGCATAGTCTTGGTGACAAGGATTGGATCACATGAGGTACCATCAATACTGATGACATTTTGCCAGAATGACCTGCAGAAAAATATGTCTACTTATTCTAGATAGAAGTGGCAGTCTCCTTTATGGTCTGTGCTAGTCATAAGAAAACTATGGATAATTTACTTATTCTGTCTGTGTTTCAGTTTTCTCTGTAAAATGGGGATGAACACTAGTCACTTCATAAGATTTCAGTAAATGTGCAAATGCCTAGATTTAAAAAATAAAAATCTCTCTCAATACACATTTTCTTTGTGAGAGAAGGGGAGTAGTAAAGACTTCAAAAAGCACGGGCGGCCCCTGTGCTCAAAGGAGTAGGACGCCGGCCCCATATGCCAGAGGTGGCGGGTTCAAACCCAGCCCTGGCCAAAAACTGTAAAAAAAAAAAAAAGACTCCAAAAAGCTTCAGTTTCAATCCAGTCACTCCAGATTCCCATATATCCTCCAAAATTGTCCTGCAGTTTCTGTAATTCATGCAAATTTCCTCAGATCTTTCACCATTTTTATTTTCTACCCTCTCAGCTGTTGTCATTATCTTGAGGCTTTGGATGTTTAAAAAAAAATTGTCAGATTTACTTTGTAGGCTAAGATTCCGCCCAGCAAGAAATTAGGCAGAGTTCAGGTAGCTTTTCACAAGGCAAAGCAGATACACGTATAGTTATACTATTCTAGAATTCTCCCATAAGTGGAAACCCCAGAGTGAGGGTTTTGTGAGCCCTTGAAGGAGAACAATAAAACACCATTTTGGAAATAAAATCATGCTGTCCTGGGCATTCCAGCCCTTCCCATGCTGGCCTCCTTTCAGCACCATTCCCTTCTGCAGTCCCACCCCACTTGGCCCTGGCATGTAGTCCCATGAACATGCCACCTGCCTTCTCTCTCTCTCTCTCTGGCCCCATCTTTTGGCCGCTCAGTTTATTTTTTCCACATCCTCACCCTCTTCCAGGTCCAAGTTAAATAACCTTCACAGATGACTTGTTCCATAAAAGCTGTTTAAGAACACAGGACAGTGAACTGGTGCCCAGAAGAAGCTGCCAAAACCTGAGACTGCCCTTCCTACAGAGGCTCAAGACAACTTTGTCATCAGCTCCCTAGAAGTCCACAGACAGCGAACAGAAAGGCTGGCAGGTTGGGTGTTGGAATGTGTCTTTAACACTATAATCCTCTAGCAGCTAGCAACTAGTTCTCACTTAGATTTACAAGTCAGACCTGGAGCCAGAAACATTGCATACTCTATTTTCCACAGAAGACGGAGTACTTTGTAGTTGGCATTTCTCCCCCACTTTTGTACAGCATGGAAACCCAAAAGGAAATGGCAGTCCTGTTTGTTTTGGGGATCATGGCTTGAGTCCTTATTGAACCTCTTCACAAACTCCTGAGAGATCTAGATCCCTGCCCTGCTTGCCCTGAAGGGCAGTATTCCCAGCCATCAGCACACCCTTGGGAATATGGGGAACTCTATGTTTTTTCTACATTAAAAGGTATATTGAGAGCTATTAGAAGTTCTTCAGAGAGAAAAGACTCAGAATTTCACTCTTTACTGTCAGCAAGGACATGTAGGTTTCCTGTCTGCCTTGTCATCTGATTTGGAACACTTTCCACTTGCATCCTCTCATGTACACAGTGAGCTGTAAGCTATGTCCCATTCCTTTTCCCAGCACCCTCTTACCCTTCTCAAAATCAGATGGATCTGATTAATTTTGCCCTTTCTTATCCTCATAGAGTTATTCCTCTGGGACTTCAGACCTCTCTGGTCATGGTCTCTCTCTTTCCCTTCCTTCTTGCTCTTCCCTCTCCAAATACAGCCTTTGTAAGCAGAGTCTTCTGAGGTCTCCCAGGAAGGGCACCATGTGCCTTTCCTACTATAGTTTCTTTTTCTCTCAGGAAACAGAGTTCCCTTGAGACCCAGAGACTCTGAGAGACCCCTTCCCTCCCTTCATTCAAAGGTATATTGAGGGCTTATCTGTTGAACTCTGGCATAATAGTCAGTGGCATGTGCAGATTAACTGTTAACCAGAGAGGACAGTTGACGACCCTTCCATTGGACAGAAAAGAGAAAAGAAAATGAATGGGATGCAAAAGGGAAAATCCGTGGCAGAAAAGTACTCCCTGAGAACTCAATAAGAGATCAGCATCCTCTCCCCAAGCCTGGTATTTCCACTGAGAAGGAAACTATTATTCTCGCTCTTCTTCTCCTCCATAACATTCTCCAAGATCAAGGGTTGCCAGATGAATAACACACCCTGTTGCTTCCATAATAAGGTGCCAGGTGGAAGGAGGGAGTTTTGATTTCCATTTTCTTGACTCTATGCTTTCTGATAAACTTTGATCTTTACAGTATATCCACTGTGAGAATTCAAGACTGTGTAGTGTAGACAACTTTCAGAGGATACTTATGTTTAGGTCTTAACATCTGTACAAGTTTCCATTATTCATTCAGCTCATCAACTGATCAGCTGAGGTTCTGCCTATATTGTGTCCAGGGACATGAAGAATCTAAAAGATAGAGTTCCTTGGAGGGCACATACCCTGAGAAATTTTTAAATTCATAATTTTTCTATTTGCCTGTAGTTTACCAGCCAAGTACCCAGTTTGTGTTCCTCTAGATAAATGTTTATGAGAACTGGCCAGGCATGGTGGCTCACGCTTGTATCATAGCACTCTGGGAGGCCAAGGCAGGTGGATAGCTTGAGCTCATGGGTTCGAGACAAGCCTGAGCAAAAAGCAAGACCTCGTCTGTACTCAAAGTAGAAAAACTGAGGACCACTCAAGCCCAAGAGTTGGAGATTGCTGTGGGCTATGATGCCATAGCATTCTAACCAGGGCGACAGCTTGAGACTCCATCTCTAAATAAATAAATAAATTATTAGCAATTTTAATTAATATTAACTATAATAACTATATAAACTCCTAAGCTTAAGGGATCCTCCTGCCTCACCCTCCCAGAGTACTAGGATTATAGCTGTGAGCCACTGTGCCCAGCTATCCTTAGCTCTTCTTAAGGGGTCTTTCTTGAATTCAGATCTAGTGAGAAGTTAGCCAGAAAGAGTGTCCTTCATTTCCAGTGGGGCTTAAACCCTCCAAGTGGCCCAAAGGGAGCTATAGGGTATTGGAGATGGCCATGGGAAAGAAGCACCTAACAAAAAGAGCATGGTCAGTGAGCCAGCAGCCCTCCACTGCCTGCTGGAGCAAACTCATTGAGGCTGCTGACAAGAGTCCTCAGAACACTAAACAGGTGATTAAAACATCAGTAGAAGTCTTTCCAAGTCTCTAAGAAAGCCAAAACCTTAGTTTGAACACCAACAGAAATTTCCACTCTGGATCTTTGTAAACTGGTCCACTCTTTGTTCCTCTGCTCTATTGCCAGAGGTGAGCTTTGTGCTAATTAATGATTGCATAAAACTCTTCAAGTCTTCCTGAGTGGCTTATCATATGAGAGGAATCTCTACCATCCCTTCCCATCAGAATTATTTCCAGCCTTACACTCTTTGTTGTTGTTGTTGTGGTTGTTGTTGTTGTTTGAGACAGAGTCTCACTTTGTCACCCTTGGTAGAGTGCTATGGCATTATAGCTCACAGCAACCTCAAACTCTTGGGCTCAAGCCATCCTCTTGCTTCATCCCCCCAAGTAGCTGGGATTACAAGTGCCTGTTGCAACACCCAGCTATTTTTAGAGATGGGGTCTCACTCTTGCTCTTAAGAGCAAGGCTGGTCTGAATTCCTGAGCTCAGGCAATCCACCCACCTCAGCCTCCCAGAGTGCTAGGATAGCAGGCGTGAGGCACTACACCTGGCCCCAGACTCTCACTGTTAGTTCAAATCTGAGTCTTTAACCTTTCCTGAAAGACCAAGCCCAGCTCTTGGCACTGTCCTATCTGACAGCTGCTCTCCAACATCAAGCTTAGTGGCAGAACTATCTTTCTTTTCTTCCTTTCCAAGATAACTGCCCTGAGTCATAGAAAACTTTAAGAATGGAAAGAGATCCAGTAATCATACTGGGTATTTACACAAAAGATTTGAAGTCAGATTGTTGAAGAGATGTCTGCACTCTCATGTTTATTACAGCACTATTCACAATAACCAAGTTATGGAATCAACCTAAGTGTTCCTCAAAAGATTAATGGATAGGCCAGTCGTGGTGGCTCACGAATATAATTCTAGCACTCTGGGAGGCCTAGGTGGGTGAATTGCCTGAGCTCATAGGTTTAAGACTCAGCCTGAGCAAGAGTGAGACCCCATCTCTAAAAAATAGCTGGGCATTATGGCAGGCGCCTATAGTCCCAGCTACTTGGAAGACTGAGGCAAGAGAATCACTTAAGCCCAAGAGTTTTTGGTTGCTATGAGCTGTGATACCATGGCACGCTACCGAGGACAACATACTGAGACACTCTGTCTCAAAAAAAAAAAAAAAAAGAAAAAGAAAACAATTGAAATGGACAGTAGAATTATAGAGGCTGGGGTAGGAGTAATGAAGAGATGATGGTAAAGGGTACAGAGCTCAGTCCACAGAGGAATGTGGGTTTGGTTTTTTTAAGATCTGTTCCACAGCATGGTGTATATAGTTAATATTAGTGTATTGTACATATTAAAATTGCTAGAAGGATAAACTTTCAGATGTTCTCACCACAAAAAATAAGTATTTGAGGTGATGGATGTATTAATTAGTTTGATTTAGTTATTCCACATAACATCACTTTGTACTCCATAAATATATCCAATTATAAATTGTCAATTTGCAATTAAAAAATTTTCTTTAAAGAATGAGAAGAGACCTTCAGAGTCATCAACATTTTGCAGAAAAGGTTTAGTAATCTGCCCAAGATAACACAAATTAGGAGACGATGACATGATCATTGGACTAGACCATGCTTTTCCTAGACCTGTGGCATGTCAGCTGTGTATGAAAAGAGCACCAAGCCCAGAAGGAGGTAATCTTCAAGAAATCAGCAATGGGTAGCACCTGTGGGCTCAGTGCCTAGGGTGCCAGACCTATATACCAAGAGTGGCGGGTTCAAACCCGGCCCTGGCCAAACTACAACAAAAAACTAGCTGGACGTTGTGGCAGACGCCTATAGGGCGTCTGAGGCAATTCCTGAGGCAAGAGAATCGCCTAAGCCCAAGAGCTGGAGGTTGCTGTGAGCTGTGACACCACGCACTCTACCAAGGGCAACAAAAGGAGACTCTGTCTCTAAAAAAAACAGAAAAGAAAAAAAAAAACCTTTTTTTGCCTTTTGCCGGGCAAAGAAAAGAAATCAGCAACAAGAGACTATTCCTTTTTCTCATATGAGAATTTCCATGCCAGATCAGATATCTCCAATGTGGAGATTTTAAGGGTCTCTATCCAAAAGCACTTGTAAATGTTCTGGATCATGGAAAGCTATGGGCAGTCAGAACAGTAAGAGCAGAGGTATACTCCATTTCTCCACTTACTAGCTGCCTTACTTTGAACAAGTTACCTTACTTCTCCACTCCTAGATTTCCACATCTGCATAATGGAGGTGATGATAGGACCTACTTCACGAGGTAGTTGTGAGGATTAAATGAGTTGATTTATGTTAAGTAAGCATTTGGCACAGTGTCTGGCAGGTAGCAACCGCTCACAAGTGTCAGCTGTAGCTATTAAGGGAAAGTGGAGCACACAGCAAGTTTTGTGGTTATGCCCCTGGAGGCCCAATGGCACTGTCCCAGGAAGGTGACTCTGGTGTGAAGGCAAGAACTTTAACTAGGAAATCATTGCATCTGGCTTCATATCTTAGTTCTGCTGAGAATGTTGTTTAATTTATTTGAATTTCCATTTCCTCATCTCTGTTATCTGGCTGTAACAGTAACTCCTTCATAATATAATACTAAGGATTTTCTGGATCTTAAAAGTGATATGAAAAATATAAGATAGCATTATTTGTACCTTACCTAAAGTTCAGAGTTGCATTTTGAACAGTAAACTAAAATGTTAGTATTTTATTCTTTTTTTTTTACACCCAGCTAATTTTTTTTACTTTTTGTAGACATAAGAGTCTCACTATGTTGCCTAGAGGTTAGTCTTGAACTCCTGACCACAAGCAATCCTCCCATCCCAACCTCCCAAAGTACTGTGAGTTACATTGCACAACTTTTGTCTACTAACCTTCTAACCTTTAAAACAGTAATTTTCAAACTTCAATATTCCTAAGTATTTGGAACACTTATATGGGTGGCACCTGTGGCTCAAAGGAGTAGGGCACCAGCCCCATATACCAGAGGTGGCAGGTTCAAACCCAGCCCTGGTCAAAAACTGCAAAGAAATAAAAAATAAAGTACACATTGAAAGGTCCTACCTGGCTCAGCGCCTGTGGCTCAACAGGCTAAGGCACCAGCCACGTACACCTGAGCTGCCGGGTTTGAACCCAGCCTGGGCCTGCCAAACAACAATGCCAGCTGCAGCCAAAAAATGGCCGGGCGTTGTGGCAGGCGCCTGTAGTCCCAGCTACTTGGGAGGCGGAGGCAAGAGACTCGCTTGAGCCCAGGCATTGGAGGTTGCTGTGAGCTGTGATGCCACAGCACTCTATCCAGGGTGACAACTTGAGGCTCTGTCTCAAAAAAAAAAAAAAAAGAAAAGAAAGGTCCTACCTTCATATATACTAAATTACTGAGTCCAAATTAGAGTCTAAGAATCTGCATTTTTAACAAGCTTAGTATGTGACTCTGCAAGTGGTTTTGAAAAATGTTTTTTAGTGTTCAAAGGTAAAGAACACGGAACTAATATTTATTGAGCTTACTTTGTATTCCAGACATTTGCCTTTTTTATATCTTGTCCCAAGCAAGATATAAACTTTAGTTCATTAGCTTTAGTTAGCAAAGTTTGCTTTCTTTCCAACTATGAGGCACGGGCCATATTTGAGATTCAGGACTCCGGAAACATAGGACCTGAAAATTCAGCCGAAAATGGCTTTATGAGTAGTCGGGCGCAATGGCTGACACCTATAATCTCAGCACTCTGGGACGCCTAAGCTCACGAGTTTGAGACCAGCCTGAACTAAAGTGAGATCCCATCTCTAAAAATAGCCAGGAATCATGGCAGGCTCCTGTAGTCTCAGCTACTTGGGAGGCTGAAGCAAGAGAATCACTTGAGGCCAAGAGTTTCAGGTTGCTGTGAGCTGTGACATCATAGCAGTCTAATGAGGTGACAAACTAAGTCTCTTGTCTCCAAAAAAAAAAAAAATAGTATGGAACACGGTGGCTCACACCTGTAATCCCAGCACTCTGGGAGGCTGAAGTGTATGGATTGCCTGAGCTCAAAAATTCAATACCAGACTGAGCAAGAGCAAAGACCCTACCTCTTAAAATAGCTGGGTGTTGCAGCAGGCACTTAGAGTCCCAGCTACTTGGGAGGATGAAGCAAGAGGATTGCTTGAGCACAAGAGTTTGAGGTTGCTGTGAGCTATGATGCCATAGCACTCTACAAAGGGTGACAAAGACTCTGTCTCAAAAAAAAAAAAAAAAAGTAAAATAAATAATAATAATACTAAAATGTCTTATGACTGGGCCTAGTGGCTTATGCCTATAACCTCAGCACTTTGGGAGGTCAATGTAGGAGAATTTTTTTTTTTTTTTTGTAGAGACAGAGTCTTACTTTATCATCCTCGGTAGAATGCCGTGGCATCACACTGATCACCACAACCTCCAACTCCTGGGCTTAGGCGATTCTCTTGCCTCAGTCTCCCAAGTAGCTGAGACTACAGGCACCCGCCACAATGCTCAGCTATTTTTTTGTTGCAAATTGGCCGGGGCTGGGTTTGAACCCACCACCCTCCGTATATGGGGCTGGCACCCTACTCACTGAGCCACAGGTGCCACCCAATTTTTCTTTTTTTTTTTTTTTTTTGAGACAGAGTCTCATTATGTCATCCTCAGTAGAGTGCGGTGGCATCACAGCTCACAGGAACCTCCAACTCTTGAGCTTAAGCCATTCTCTTGCCTCAGCCTCCCAAGTAGCAGGGACTATAGGCACCCACCACAACACGTGGCTATTTTTTTGTTGCAGTTTTTAGCTGACTTGGGCCGGGTTCAAACCCACCACCCTCAGTGTATGTGGCTGGCACCATAACCACTGTGCTACAGGCACCGAGCCAATGCAGGAGAATTGTTTAAGGCCAGCCTTAGCAACATAGCAAGAAACTATCTTTTTTTTTTTTTGGAGATAGAGTCTCACTCAGTTGCCCTGGTGTTGAGTGCTGTAGTGTTATTGCTCACAGCAACCTCAAACTCTTGGGCTCAAGCGATTCTCTTATCTCAGCCTCCTAAGTAGACAGGACTCACAGCCACCTGCCACACACTCTGCTTTCTTTCTTTCTTTCTTTCTTTTTTTTTTTTTTAAGAGACAGAGTGTCACTTTTTTGCCCTCGGTAGAGTGCTATGGCGTCACACAGCTCACATCAACCTCCAACTCCTGGGCTTAGGCAATTCTCTTGCCTTAGCCTCCTGAGTAACTGGGACTACAGACGCTTGCCACAACACCCGGCTATTTTTTGTCCCTTTTTTTTTTTTTTTTTTTTTAGAGACAATCTTACTTTTGTCACCCTCAGTAGAGTGCTATGGTGTCACAGCTCACAACAACCTCCACCTCTTGGGCTTAGGCGATTCTCTTGCCTCAGCCTCCTGAGTAGCTGGGACTACAGGCACCCACCACAATGGCTGGCTATTTTTTGTTGTAGTTTGGCCAGGACTGGGTTTGAACCCGCCACCCTTGGTATATGGGGCCGGTGCCCTACTCACTGAGCCACAGGCACCACCCAAGAACCCATCTCTTTTTTTTGAGACAGAACCTCTAGCTCTCACCCTGGATAGGGTGCTGTGGCATCACAGCTCACAGCAACCTCCAATTCCTGGGCTTAAGCGAGTTTCCTGCCTCTGCCTCCCAAGTAGCTGGGACTACAGGTGCCTGCCACGATGCCCGGCCATTTTTTGGTTACAGCCGGCATTGTTGTTTGGCAGGCCCAGGCTGGATTCGCCCCTGCCAGCTCAGGTGTACAAGGCTGGCCTCTTAGCCCGTTGAGCCACAGGCACCGAGCGAACCCATCTCTTAAATTAAAAAAAAAAAAAAAATTGGTTCAGCGCCCTTAACACGGTGGTTACAGCACCAGCCACATACACTGAAGGTGGTGGGTTTGAACCCAGCCCGGGCCAGCTAAACAACTGCAACAAAAAAATAGCCGGGTATTGTGGCATGTGCCTGTAGTCCCAGCTATTTGGGAGGCTGAGGCAAGAGAATCGCTTAAGCCCAAGAATTGGAGATTGCTGTAAGCTGCTATGCCACGGCACTCTACAAGGGCAACATAGTGAGACTCTGTCTCAGTAAAAAGAAAAAAAATTAATTGGATGTGATATACAGGCCTGTAGTCCCAGCCACTGGGAAGAGGATCCTTTGAGCTCTGGACTCCAGCCTAGGTGACAGAGTGAGACCCTGTCTCAAAAAACCAAACCAAAGGCTCGGCATCTGTGGCTTAACGGGCTAGGGCGCTAGCCACATACACCTGAGCTGGCGGGTTTGAATCCAGCCCGGGCCCACTAAACAACAATGACGGCTGCAAGCAACCAAAAAAATGGCCGGGCATTATGGCCAGTGCCTTTTTTAGTCCCAGCTAGTTGGGAGGCGGAGGCAGGAGACTCACTTGAGCCCAGGAATTGGAGGGTGCTGTGATGCCATTGCACTCTATGCAGGGTGACAGCTTGAGGCTCTGTCTCAAAAAACAAACAAACAAACCAAAATATCTCCTATAATAGAAAATTACTTTCTATTTCATGCCTAATCTCAGAGAATTTCTATACCATATACATATTTTTTTAATATGCTGTGGGGATTCTTCAGAGAGATGGATGTAATTTTTTTTTTTCAAAGCATGGTATGTATGAGTACTTTAAAGAACATTAAGTCTCGGGCGGCGCTTGTGGCTCTGTGGGTAGAGCACTGGCCCCATATACCAAGGGTTGTGGATTCAAACCCAGCCCCACCCCAACTGCAACAAAAAAAATAGCTGGGTGTTGTGGCAGGCACCTATAGTCCCAGCTACATGGGAAACTGAGGCAAGAAGATTACCTAAGCCTAGGAATTGGAGGTTGCTGTGAGCTGTGTGACACCACAGCACTCTACTGAGGGCAATAAAGTGAGACTCTGTCTCTACCAAAAAAAAAAAGAACATTAAGTCTCACCTCTTGTGGAGATGTGTTCTACCTTACCCTAGGACAACAGCTTCCTGTTAAAACAAGCCCAGAGCTTGGCTTCTTGTGGTATGTTACTTCACATTAGAAGCTCTGTATGCAACCTGTCCAAAGAGAGTACCTATCCCTTATTGAGTTCAAATCTCCATGAAGAACACCATCCAAAGCAGACAGTAGCATCTTTGAGTCTGCCCAGGATGTCTGTGTTACATAACTTCAGGAAGTTATGATTTACAGTGTATGTTGTGGCTGGCACCCCTTCCCTGATGTCCTCTGCATTTGTCCTAAGACTATCATCTGCCTCCCATGATCAGTCATTGACATTATCCAAGTATCCATAGTATGTATTATATACTGCAGATAGATTTTTTTTTTTTTTTTTTGCAGTTTTTGGCCAGGATTGGGTTTGAACCCACCACCTCCGGCATATGGGGCTGGCACACTACTCCTTTGAGCCACAGGTGCCACCCTACTGCAGATAGATTTTACTTTCAATACACACATACACTCACTTTACAGTCCTGCCCTCAAGAATCTTAGTAGAAAAACAGAACAAATTAATGGGAAAAAGATACTGAGCAACATAAACAAATCAACTGACCAAATTATGAATAACCTGAACTTGAGAGGTAATGTGTTCTCAGGTGATAAATTTAGGATCCAGCTGGCCATGGTGACATGCTCCTATAATTACAGCTACTCAAGAGGTTGAGGCAGGAGGATCATTTGAGCCCAAGTGTTCAAAGCCAGCCTGGGTAAGGTAGGCCCTGTATCTAAAGAAGAAAAAAAAATTTAGGATCCAAACAATTCTTTTTTTTTTTTTAGAGAGTCTTACTTTGTCACCCTTGATAGCGTGCTGTGGCGTCACAGCTCACAGCAACCTCCATCTCTTGGGATTAGGTGATTCTTTTGCCTCAGCCTCCTGAGTAGCTGGGACTACAGGCACCCGCTACAGTGCCAAGCTATCTATCTTTTTTTTGCAGTTTGACCGGGGCTGGGTTCAAACCCTCCACCCTCGATATATGGAGCTGGTTCCCTACTCACTGAGCCTCAGTCGCCACTCTTTCCTTTTTTATTATTGAGACATGTTCTCACTGTCACCAGGGCTAGAGTGCAGTGGTGCAGCTCACTGCAACCTCAGATTCCTTGGCTTAAGTGTGGGCTCAAGCTATCCTCCCACATCAGCCTCCCAAGTAGCTAGGAGGGACTATAGGTATATGCCATCATACCCAGCCAATTTTCCTATTTTTTTTTTTTTGTTGTTGTTTTTTGTTTGTTTGAGACAGAGCCTCAAGCTGTCACCCTGGATAGAGTGCTGTGGCATCACAGCTCACAGCAACCTCCAATTCCTGGGCTCAAGCAAGTCTCCTGCCTCTGCCTCCCAAGTAGCTGGGA
>CAUYON010194136.1:0-41684 GCA_963573935.1 Arctocebus calabarensis | reverse complement strand
GGGGGCACAGAGTAGAGAGGAGAGAGAAAAAGAGAGAGAGTAAAAGACAAGTGCACCTTATATAGGTTCAGTTAGGGGAGGTGCCGGGATGGTAGAATAGCCAATAAGGAGTTACTGCTTTGGCGGGAAGAGCCGTTAGGGGCAGGCCATAAGTTTGAAATTTTCAGCGGGTAATTGGGACAGGGAGATGAGGTAAGTTTTGCGACTGGGAGATAAAGAGATGTTTAGTAGGCAACTCCCTGTGCTTGGAAAGGAGGGGCTTTTCTGAGACAATTACCTAATACAATGGAACAAAATTGAGAGCCCAGGAATAAATCCACACATCCACACTGAACTTTGGCTTGACAAAGGTGCCAAGAATATACAGGGATTGGGGGTGTGGAGGGGGGGAGGATAGTCTCATCAGTAAATGGTGCTAGGAAAACTGGATATCCATATGCAACAGGATGAAACATAACCATTATCTCTCATCATATACAAAAATCAAATCAAAATGTATTAAAGACTTAAGTATAAGACCTGAAACTATGAAACTACTAAAAGAAAACATTGGAGAAATGCTTTAGGACATTAGTCTTGGTAATAACTTCTTGAGTAATTATTCCCACCACCCCAAAGCACAGGCAACCAAAGCAAAATTGAACAAATGGGATCACATCAAGCTAAAAAGTTTCTGCACAGCAAAGGAAACACTCAACAAACTGAAGAGACAATCTATAGAATGAAAGAGAACATTTGCAAACTATCCTGACAAGCAGCTAATAACTAGAATATACAAGGAACTCCAACAATTCAGTATGAAAAAATAAATTCAATTAATAAAAAAAGGACAGGGCGGCATCTGTGGCTCAAGGAGTAGAGAGCCAGCCCCATATACCAGAGATGGTGGGTTCAAACCGGCCCCGGCCAAAAGCTGCAATAACAACAACAAAATAAATAAATAAATAAATAAATAAATAAATGGCAAAGGATCTGAATAGACATTTCTCAAAACAAGACATACAAATAGCCAACAGTATATAAAAAATACTCAAAATCATTAGTCATCAGAGAAATGCAAATCAAAACTACAATGAGATATCATCTTACAACAGTTACATGGTTTTTATCAAAAAGATAGGCCATAACAAATGCTGGTAAGGATGTGGAGAAAGGGAACCCTCACACACTGTTGGTAGAAATATAAACAAGTATAACTACTATGGAGAACAGTATGGACTAGCATAACTACTATGGAGAACAGTATGTTCCTCAAAACAATTAAGATAGAACTGCTAGGAATATATGCAAAAGAGGATAATTCAGTATATCAAAAAGTATATGGGGTGGCACCCGGAGCTCCATGGGTAGGGCACCAGCCACATACAACAGGGCAGGCAGATTCAAACTGGCCCAGGACAGCTAAAAAACAACAAGGACAACTGCAACAATAACAACAAAAATAGCTGGGCATTGTGGCAGGTGCCTATAATCCCAGCTACTTGGGAGCCTGAGGCAAGAGAATCGCTTAAACCCAAGAGTTTGAGGTTGCTGTGAGCTGTGATGCCATGGCACTCTACCCAGGGTCACAACTTGATACTCTGCCTCAAAAAAAAAAAAGTATCTGCACTCCCATATTTACTGTAGCACTACTCACAATAGCCAAATTTAAAATCAACCTAAGTGTTTACCAAAGGATCAATGGATTTAAAAAATTATGGTACATATACACAATGTAATATTAAATAGCCACAAAAAGAATGAAATCCTGCCATTTGCAATGAGATGGATGGAATTAGAGAACATTATGTTAAGTGAAACAAGCCAAGTACAAGAAGACAAACCTCGCATGTTTTCATTGAAATATGGAAGCTTAAAACCAATTGATCTCAGCTCGGCGCCTATAGCTCAAGTGGCTAGGGTGCCAGCCACGTACACCAGAGCCGGTGGGATTGAATCCAGCCCAGGCCTGCCAAAAAACAATGACAACTACAACTAAAAAATAGCTGAGCATTGTGGTGGGTTCCTGTAGTCCCAGCTACTTGGGAGCCTGAGGTAAGAGATTAGCTTTAGCCCAAGAGTTTGAGGTTGCTGTGAGCTGTGACGCCATAGCACTCTACCTAAGGCCACAGCTTGAGACTCTGTCTCAAAACAAAACAATTGATCTCATAGAGACAGAGAATAGAATGATGCTCACCAGATGCTAGGAGGAATACAGGGAGGGGAGATAAAGTAGGGATACTCAAGGGCTGCAAAAATATAGTTAGATAATCAGATAAAATGAACAATATGTGATAGCACACTATAATCAACAGTGCCACAAAGTTAGGGTATGCTTTAAAATAACTAAAAGAGTAGAATTGGAATATTCCTAACATAAAGAAATGATAAATGCCTGAGGTGATGTTACCCTGATTTGATTAATTCCATTGTATGCCTAAATCAAAACATCACACACATCCTGTAGAAAGCTGAAGATATACAGCTACTAGGTACTCATAATAATTAAAACTTAAAATTAAAAATTAAAACAAGAAAATAGAATCATCAATGAAGGCCAATACCAGTGAGTATGAGTTTCAGAAGCAACAGAATATTCATTCTCCAATTGTCTCATGAAAACAGAATAAAACCCAGTAGATACCACCACAGCCAAGGGTCCCAAGTGACTACATGCATCTCCTCCCATGAACTGTAGAGAGAACATGGTACCCCACATGCAGCCAAGAGTGTTAGGCCGGGACCAAATCTGCAGGTGGCAGGTACAGGTCAGAAGGGTAATTCCTAGGGGCGGAGAAGCTGGAGACCAGTCAGGGGAAGAGACTGCAAGAAAACACAAACACCTGTCAATCATGTATAGCAATCATCTGGTAACACCCCCGCAGACAAGGCCAATAAAAGGAAAGCACTTGGGAATTCATAACATCTTTCTCCAGTCACGGAGACTCACTTGTTCCTCTTGCTGAAACATGTTTTCACTTTGTGTGGCTTCCTTCTGTTCTGCAATAAAAGCTGTTTGTGTGGAATTGCTTCCTGTCTGCAATCAATTGCTTCCTGTCTGGCCTTCCTTGTGATTCCTCCAAGCAAACAGTCAAGGAACCAGGACAATAGAGGCTGGGCCTGACACTGGTGCAAAAACCTGGGAGCCTCTCTTTTGTTTGAAGGCAAGGTGACAGAGTATATGTGTGTTCGTTGGAGGTTGCCTTGTCACATTATATTTATGTCTCCTTGCTTTCCTGAGCCTGGTGAGACATGGTGAGTAGTGCAAATATGGTGCAAACCTTGGAGTTCCTTTCTTTTTTGTTATGACACTAGGAGTCGGGAGATGGCATTGTGGAAACCCAATCCTGTTACATGCCAGTCCAGGTCTTATGGGACTCCCCTCCCCTTCAGTCAATGGGGTGCTTGTTCTCTGGGGAAAAGTTCGTCCTAAAACTGAGAAAGTAGTGGAATGGATGAGGGGATACTCTAGTTAGAAAACTTCCTGATTATAGTGAGGGCCTCATGTTCCTATCTTTCTCTTTCTAACACTTAGTTTTCTAGGACTGTGTCCCGTGACATCCCATGCTGTTTCAGACATAGAGAACTGAGGGGTAGATGTGTCCCCACCATCAACCACGTGATCATGTGGTAGGTATTCACTGAGTCTCTGGAAGTCAGGGGAGTCTCCAATCATGGGGATAGGATGTGGTGTACCCAAGGGGAAGTACTGCCCAGAGGGTTTCCTAAATGGGTAGTGGCCAATACATCAGGACCAAAGATGCCTGGTTGACTAGGGAGCCAGAATAGAGGTTTTGGGCACAGCCTAATTAAGCAAGTTCCACCACAACATGGAAGGGTTTCAGAGCATGGCCTAATTAAACAAGCTCTGAGCCAAACCTGCTGGACATGGGATATGGTTGGCCTGATGGGTTTGTTCTCTTCTCATAGAGGAAACCTCAGTCTCCACCAATTCCCCCCAGGACGTCTATTAAAAAACTGGAAGACCCTTGGTCTTGATAATTTCTGCAAAACAAAACCAGTGTATTTCTGCAATACAGCTTGGCTCCAATATCAACTGCCAGGCAGAGAATCCTGGCATGAGAATGGGATTCTTAACCTGAATACTATTCTCTAATTAGATTTCTTTTGTAGAGGAGTGGGAAAGTGATCAGAAAGTCCCTATGTTCAGGAATACCTGAGAGATATAACCCAATATTGTGAGTGTTGTGCAGGAAGTATCAGATTAGGAGAATAGAAAAAGGATCGGGTGCCTCTTTGGCTCCAGACAAACCAGAAATCAGACAAAGGGACTATGGTTGTAGTCTTGGTGGCAGAGGAGCTTCAAATCTCCTGGAATATGGTTCATCCCCTCCTCTTTACTCCTCTTGTCTGAGTCCAAATCTACCTTCCATATGTCTTTTATAGGACATATTAGGGCCCACAGGACAACCTGTGAAGGTCCATGTTCCATTGTCAATGAGGGTCATGGATAACAAGGCCTGAAGGAGCCTGGGTTTAATATAGGCTCCCACTATACCACTGAGATCATACTTGAAGAACTCTGGGCTGCTAGTAAGTAAATTATTTTTTTGATTGATATAGGAAACATTTAATTATAAAAACCTTTGGCAGATCCCTGTCATCCTCTGCCTGTATGGTTGTGGGCATTGATGGATGCCCCACCTGAAGGTATTGGACTCCTACTTTATTATGTAGCTTGGAAGGACTATTAGCTACTCACCAATTTCTACTTATCTTGGAAGTACCCCTTTCTTTATTAGGAAGAAACTTTTTGGTAAAATTGGTTCTCTCCACACCATTATGGAGAGTAACCATCCATTATATGGATGAGTAACACTTGAGAGGATTTTGAGGGAGAAAAGAAGCTACTAATAAGCCTTGAGAATATTGATTTTAGAGTCTGGGAAAATGGAAATCCAGGACAAGCTGTAAGAGTTCCACTGGTAAAAGTAAACCACAAATCAGGAACTCCCTTCCCCTGTAAGGGACAGTATCCATTATTCCAGGGAATAGCAGGGTAGCAGGGAACTGCCCTATTAATACAATTGTTGAAGTTTGGGATGTGGTAGAATGTTCATCCACTTGCAACATTCCCATTCTAGCAGTAAAAAAAAAAAAAAGTGAATGGGAAATGGAGACTTGTTCAAGACTTAAGAATCATAAATGAAGCAGTGATTCCTTTACACCCAGTGGTTCCAAATCCATATATGATTATCACTCAATCCCCTAGGATCAGCCTATTTTTCTGTCTTAGATTTAAAGAATGGCTTCATCTCAATTCCTTTACACCCAGACAGTTAATTCTTGTTTGCTTTTGAATGAAGGATTCTGCTACAGAAAGAGCTAGGCATTTAATGTGGACCATCCTTCCTTGGGAATTCTGAGATATCCCCTATGTTTTCAGGGGAAAATTCATAAATTAATCACAGAATTAAGACTAAAGCTTCCAAATACACTGATAAAGTGAGTCAATGACATACTCATTTGCAGCCCTTCTTTTTTTTTTTTTTGAGACAGAGCCTCAAGCTGTCGTCCTAGGTAGAGTGTCATGGCATCACAGCTCATAGCAACTTCCAACTCCTGGGCTCAAGTGAGTCTCCTGCCTCCGCCTCCCAAGTAGTTGGGACTACAGGCACCCGCCACAAAACCTGGCTATCTTTTGGTTGCAGCCATCATTGTTGCCAGGCTGGATTCGAATCTGACAGCTCAGGTGTATGTGGCTGGCGCCTTAGCCGCTTGAGCCACAGGCACCGAGCCTGTAGCCTTTCTTAAAAAGATTCAAGTATAGGCTCGGTGCCTGTGGCTCAACGGGCTAAGGCACCAGCCACATACACCTGAGGTGGTGGGTTTGAATCCAGCCTCAGCCTGTCAAAAAACAATGATGGCTGCAACCAAAAAATGGCCAGGTGTTGTGGCGGGCGCCTGTAGTCCCAGTTACTTGGGAGGCAGAGGCAAGAGACTCGCTTGAGCCCAGGAATTGGAGGCTGCTGTGAACTGTGATGCCACAGTACTCTATCCAGGGTGACAGCTTGAGGCTCTGTCTCAAAAAAAAAAAAAAAAAAGATTCAAGTATAAGTACCAGAGAAATTCTAGAGTTCCTGGGGAAGGAAGATTCTAATATTTCTAAGGAAAAGCTCAATTGTGTGATCCAGAGATAACCTAGTTGGGATTTATTATAAATCCAGCACAACAAAAACTGTCTGCAAATAAAGTACAGGTCATTTGCTCCCTGGTAACCCCAACTACAAAAAAAATCTAAGAATTTCTGAGAATGGTTGGAAACTATAGAATTTGAATTTCCTGATTTGAAGAAATAGCAAAACCCTTATATAAAGCCTTCAAAAGATATGAGGGTGAAGTCCTAATCTGGGGGAAAGAACAGAAGAAAGCCTTTCAAGACCTAAAAGAAGCCTTAACACATGTGCCAGCCTTGAGAACATCAAACCTAGATGAATCCATTTATATTACATGTTGATGAGAAAAAGAAAATGGCTGTGGGAATTTTAGTATAAGAGTTTGGAGGGCAATTGCAACCTGTAGGATATTTTAGTAAAAATGTAGACCCTGTAGCCTCAGGCTGGCCCCATTGTTTTACAATGTTGGCTGCCATGGCTCTCCTGGTAAAGGAACTGAAAAGTTGGTCATTTCCAGGACTCTGAAGGTTCAAGCACCGCATAATCTGACCCTTCTTTTAACCAAACATGGACCAAGTTGGCTCTCCAACAGCACAGCGTTATATCAGTTTCTCTTAATAGAACACCCAGACATTATACTTATGTACCCTTAAATACAGCCACACCCATTCTGGCAGAATCAGAAGAACATGGAACTTCTGATCATAATTGTGAAGAATCAATTCTAACAGGGTTGTCAGGGAGAAAAGACATAAAGGATACCCCTCTATTAGACCCAGAAGACATTTGGTTTACTGAAGTGGTAGTATGGTGATAGATGGGCATCAGAGAGCTGGGTATGTGGTGGTTTCCCCTCTTTGGGGTTCTTGAGAGTGGCCCCTTACTACCAACTACCTGAGCTCAAAATGCTGAGCTAATAGCCACAGGACAGGCACTAGAACTGGACAAGAATAAAAGAATACAAATATACATGGATAGTAAATCCTTTGTGATTCTCCATGCACATGGCCACATCTGGAAGGAGAAGGGCTACTCTCAGCTGGAAACTCTCCCATCAAACATGGAGAAGAAATTCAGTAACTTTTACAGGCACTGTATTTACCAACAGAAATCTCAGTCATGTATTGTAGAAGGCACCAAAAAGAAGGAGATATAGTACAGGGAAACCACAAAGCTGATCAAGAGGCCAAAAGGGTGGCTAGGGAAGAGGAGTTATAGATTTTACCTGCACCCTTAGAAGTACAAGACAGGGCTCGGTGCCTGTGGCTCAATGAGCTAAGGCGCCAGCCACGTACACCTGAGCTGGCGGGTTCGAATCCAGCCCCTGGGCCCGCCAAACAACAATGACGGCGGCAATCAAAAAATGGCCGGGCGTTGTGGCGGGCGCCTGTAGTCCCAGCTACTTGGGAGGCAGAGGCAGGAGACTCGCTTGAGCCCAGGAATTGGAGGTTGCTGTGAGCTGTGATGCCACGGCACTCTCTCCAGGGTGACAGCTTGAGGCTCTGTCAAAAAAAAAAAAAAAAAAAAAAAAGAAGTACAAGACAGGCCAGTCTATTCCAAAGAGGAGGAGGACTGGGCCAAGGGAAGGATTCACCTTTATTCCTGTGGGAGGGTGAACAAGAGGGAAAGCCCTTCATCTCTTCTAATATTTCTCAAAAGATGTTCTTTATCTCCCACCAAACCTTCCACATAGGGGCCAAGTCTTTAAAGATCCTTTTAAGAAAAATGGTGATTATCCAAGGATTACAGAAATTTCTCAAATAAGTTACTGCTTGGTGCTAGAGCTGATAATAGCTCAAGGCTGATCCCTGGAGGAAGACTGACAATGAGATTTTATTGTGATGAATTGTTGCAGAGGTTATAAATATCTTTTGGTATTGGCAGAGACCTTCTCAGGATGGGTTGAGGCAGACTCAACCCTTATAGAAAGGGCCACAGAGGGACGTAAAATATTGTTAAGAGACTTCATACCTCATTTTGATCTTCCCCTTCAGTGCCTTCAGAGAGAAAATGGATCAGCCTTTACATCCAAAATAACTCGGGAACTGACAACTGCCTTATGAGTAAATTATCACTTACTTGGCAGTCTCCAACATCTGGCAAGGTTGAAAGAACCAACCAAACTCTAAAAAGTACCACTGCTAAGCTGTGTCAGGGGACCAAGACAGACTTGGTCAAAGTCTTCCCACTGCTTTGATGTAGATCTGTGTCTCTCCAGAGGAACACAAAACTCAAGTCCTTTTAAAATCTTTGTAGCCATCCATTCCAAGCACAAGTTATCAGGGAATGCATTGAAGCTAGTTATCTTCTCAAATACATCATAGACCTGGGGGAAATACAAGCATTGTTTGACTGTGGGCAACAAGTATTGCCTGGTCTGTAGGAAGGGAAAATCATTTTCCCCATACAACTGGGGAAATGGGTCCTCCCTACAGATTGAACAGGTAAAGGACCTCCCAATCAGTTATAACCCACATGGAAGGACCCATAGCAGGTCTTGTCAACCCCTATAGGAGTCAAGTTGAAGGGAATGGAGAGCTGAGTACACATCTCAGCAGCTAACCTGATGAATGCTCAGAGCCCAGACACTGGTAAGGAAGCTGAGACAACAAATACCTATGAGTACAAACCAACTGGTTAAAGAGTTAAAGGTTCTTTTCAAAAAAAAGTGAAATAGGGCTCGGCGCCTGTGCCTCAGCAGGCTAAGACGCCAGCCACGTACACTTGAGCTGGCGGGTTCGAATCCAGCCCGGGCCCACCAAACAACAATGAGGGCTGCAACCAAAATATGGCCAGGTGTTGTGGCGGGCGCCTGTAGTCCCAGCTACTTGGGAGGCGGAGGCATGAGACTCGCTTGAGCCCAGGAATTGGAAGTTGCTGTGAGCTGTGATGCCACAGCACTCTATCCAGAGTGACAGCTTGAGGCTCTGTCTCAAAAAAAAAAAAAAGTGAAATAGGCTGGGCACAGGTAGGTCAATGGTTAGGGCACCACCCACATGCTCTGGGGCTGGTGGGTTTGAACCTGGCCCTGGACAGCTAAACAAACAACAACAACAAAAATAGCCAGGCGTTGTGGCAGGTGCCTATAGTCCCAGCTACTAGGTAGGCTTAGGCAAGAGACTCTCTTGAGCCCAAGAGTTTGAGGTTGCTATGAGCTACGACGCCATAGCACTCTACCAAAGGTGACAAAGTGACACTCTGTCTTAATTTTAAAAAAAAAGTGAAATAATTAAGAATAATAAAGAATTACTACACATCTTTCCTGATCTTTTTTTTTTTTTTTTCAGTTTTTGGCCAGGGCTGGGTTTGAACCCTCCACCTCTGGCATATGGGGCCAGCACCCTACTCCTTTGAGCCACAGGCGCTGCCCTCCTGATCTTTCTTTCGTTAACCTCTGATGGAATCCTCAGCATATTAGATGTACTATGCCATGTGGGAATAATTCCATGCTTCTCTATTTTCAGGCACCCATAATTTTTATATTTTCATTTTTCTTCATCTTACTGCAACTTCTTTTCTTCATTGTTACCAAGTATGACCTGGTAGTTACCATTTCTGAAACTTTTAGTGGCCATTGTCCATCTATTAATATTTGGCCCATGCATTTTTAACCTTTTTATTAAGTTTGTGTGTCTTCAAGGCTCCAACAGTTCCACGTGATGCTTGTGCTAAGTCAGAGATTCCACCTCTTACCTGAGCAAGATAATGCCACCACCCATGGAGTCGCTGACTAAGGCCACAAGTGACTTGCAACTGAAGCTCTTAAAAGAAGTCACAGAGCCTGGAGAACATCATTCCTGTTCAGCTCAAAGCAGCAACAGAAGGACCTTCAGCTCCAAACCCCAAAGACATTCAGGCTCCATGTCTCTCAGGGTGGGGATTGGGGCAAGATTAGGCAGGAACCAAATCTGCAGGAGGCAGGTACAGGCCAAGGGGGCGATTCCTAGGGGTGGAGAAGCTGGGAACCAATGGAAAAGGGACGGCAGGGAAATGCAGAGCACCTGTCACTCGTGTATATCAATCATCTGATAATCTCCCACATCTGCTATAAGCTGGGGTTCTTAATGTCTTTTTCCAGTCATGGAGACTGGCCCATTCTTCTCTCTGGAATGTATTTTTTTCTTTTCTGCAATAAAACCTGTTTGTGTGTAATTGCTTCCTGTCTGCCATCACTTCATCACACTGACCTTGCTTGGGATTCTTCTAAGCAGGGAGCCAAAGAACCAGGGCAAGAGTCTGCCAAGAGGCCAGACCTGACAAAGAGGTCATTGCTACAAAGTCACTGCCTCAGCTCCTCTCAAATGTCTGTCCTGAAACCCACAGATGGTGAGACCTATCCAAATAAAGGGGATAGAAGGGTGAGGTAAAGGTGCCTGAGTGCAAATGCAAAGGGCCTCTCCATGGTCTCAGCCCCACCAAAGACATTTGAACATGCAGTGTGTGAGCTGAAATATCTTCTATAAAGGACACTATTGGACAATCAGCAAAATCTGAGTAAGGTCTGCTGAGAAGCACCAGCCTTGGATTGGTGTGGACATCGGGGTGCCAAGCACTGTGCTGGGACCACGGTCACCTGAAATGCACAGTGAACCCCGAGAAGCCTCAGAGCCGTGGGTGCACATCCAACCCAGGGTGAGGGCAAGACAAACACAACAGGGACGTGAAGAACTGGGGAAAGGACATACAGGAATACCTTGTACTAATCTGTACTCTGAAATTGCCAAAGTAAAAAGTTTGTTTTGTTTTAAAGGACCAGGCATGGTGGTTCATGTCTGTAATCCTGGCCCTCTGAGAGCCTTAGGCAGAAGGATTGCTTCAGACCAGGAGTTCAAGACCAACCTGAGCAAGAGCAAGACCCCATCTTTACCGAAAATAGAAAAAAATTGCTGGATATGGTGGTAGGCTCCTGTATTCCGAGCTACTTTGGTGGCTGAGGCAGGAAGATTGCTTGAGCCCAGGTGTTAGAGGTTTCAGTAAGCTATGATGACATCTCTGTATTCCACCCAGATGACAGAGCAAGAATTTATCTCAATAAAAAAGAAAGCTACAATAAAAAATAAAAATAGCATTTTAAAAAGTGGAGGGTTTAGGGTCAGGGAAAGCCTCGCCCAATTGTAAGGCATGACCCTCCTGACCCCTGCACAACTCCCCACTGGTCCTCACACCCCTTGTTCAGGGTCCACCATGGAAAGACTTGGGGGAGGGTCACAGACCTCAGACCTCTGGGAGGGAGGTTCAGACATAGAGGGACATCAGAGGGACACAGGCTGACAGTGAGGGACCTTGGGCATGGACAACAAAGCAGAAACCATGAGCGACCACAAGAGAGGTGGTTGAGCCACAGACGCCAGAGACAGAGGGAGACTCAGCCAGGCAGAGGCCCAGTGGCACCCACCTAAGGCAGGCTCAGCAGAGGGTGTGGCAGTCTGGGGGCTTGTACAGGTGGACAAGTAGATGGGGAAATGGAGGGAGAGGGGGCAGGAGCGAGCAGCACAGCTGCTTCTGAGGATATGGTAGGATTTGGAGGCTGTATGCCCAACCAGTGACTTACAGTGACAGAGAGACAGCCTTTGCCCTTGCATAGCCCTAGACTTCCTATGGTTGCTTACTTGCCCCTACCCCTCTCTATCTCCCTGCCTTTTCTCCCTCCCCCCACCCCACTGTGTGCCTGGTTCCTGCCCCAGGGAGGGAAGCCTTGTAGTTCAACCCTGGGGAAGGGAGGCGGCAGGCACAGCTGCTGCCCCTCAGCTCCTGCTCTGCCTTCCCAGGGGACTGGTTCTGGCTGGCTGCCCCTGGCCGTGAGGCAAAGTGCCTTTCTTACTATTGCTCAGCTGAGGTGCTCTGTCTGCCTGGCTCCCTCCCAAGCTCTGTGCTGCCCCTGGAGGCCCTGCCAAGCCCAGGCCTGTGGAATCCTGGCTTTCTCAGCTAGCCCTGGCTGTAGCTAGAGTCTGGGGCCCTACTCTGAATGGAGATGCCTAGGCAGGGGCTACAGGAAAACAAAGCCCAATTTCTACACTCCTTGGGGAAAAGAGTTGGAATAGGACCCTGCAACCAATCTGAGTCCTAGGGTTTCTTTCAGAGATGAGGTTCACCAGATCTGCCATCAAAAGCAGCTTTCTAGAGTGGCCTAGGCCAGGACCTCATCTATGTGGTCTTACGAGGGCATGATGTTTATGGCTGAACCTCTCTCCCAGAGGTCTCCCATAAGTGGCCATCAGGTTGGCAAGTTTGGGGATTAGTTAGATTTTCCTACAATCAACTCCATCTGGCTTGCTGCGATTTTTGCAGACTGGACAAACATAACAGGAAGTGAAGAGGGGCCTGGTGACACTGTCTGGGTTCCTGAATCTAACTGCAAAAACTGGGCCTTATGGTAGGCAAAAAGGTTATCTACATCAAATGCCTGGAACCCTTGATTGTCACCTTATATGTCAAAATATGTGATTAACTTAAGGGTCTTGTGAAGAAGACTTACCCTGCATATCTGGGTGGGACCTAAATGCAATCACAGTTTTCCTTATAAGAGAAAGGCAGAGGGAGTTTTGAGAGAGAAACACAGAAGCGAAGGCCATGTGAAAATGGAGGCAGAGAATGAAGTGATGTGGCCTCAAGGCAAGGAGTGCTGGCAACTACCTGAAGCTGGAAGTGGCAAGGAAGGAAATCTGCCCTAAGCCTTCTAAGGGAGTGTGGCCCTGTTGATATCTTGATTTCAGACTCTGGCCTCCAGAATTATAACAGATCATATTTTTGTTGTTTTAAGCCACCAAGTTTGTGGTAATTTATAATATCAATCATATAAACTAATACAGCTCTTAACTTTCAAGTAAACCAAAAAATTCCTTTTTGTCTTTCAAGTCTGTTTTCTATCATTTGCATTAAGGAGTCTTAATTTAGACAACACAAGTTTAGGAGAAGGAAGAGAGGCAAGAGAAAAGAATGGAATGTTGTACAGGGATCGATGGAGAAGAGAAGAGAGAAACTGGGAGAGGAGAAGAAAAGAGAACAATGAGTTTCTACCAGTGTGACGATGTGGACACTGTTATGGAAGGAAGACTAGCAGAAGCAGCACAGCAACAGAAATTTTATCCAGGCCACTTTAGTAACAGTAGTAATTTAGAGAGCTGCTATGGTTTGCATGTTTATGTCTCTCCAAAATTTATATATTGAAACCTAATCTCTGATGCAATAGGAATCAACAAGTGGGGCCTTTAGGAGGTGATTAGGTTATGAGGGCTCTGCCTTGTAAGAGTTTTGAGGGAGTCATTTTGCCCTTCCATGATGTGAGGACACAGCATCTGCCCCTGTGAGGGCATAGCTCACAACAAGGTGCCATCCATGAAGAAGAGAGTAACTCTTCACCAGATATCAAATCTGCTGGTGCACTGATCTTAACCTTCCCAGCCTCCAGAAACTATGAGAGATTAATTTCTGTTGTTTATGTATTACAAAGACTAGAATGCAGTAGTATGATCACAACTCGCTGTAACCTCCAATTCTTGAGTTCAAGCAATGCCCCTGGGTCAGCCTCATGAGTAGTTAGGCAAGCCCTGCCATGCCTGGATAATTAAAAAACAAAAACTTGTATAGACAAGGTCTCACTGTGTTGCTCAGGCTTGTCTCAAACTCCTGGCTTCATGTAGGGCCCCCACCTCAGCTTCCCAAAGTGTTGTGATTACGGGTGTGAGACACCACACCTGTCCATAAGCTGTTTTGTGTTTTTTTTTTAATAGCAGCATGAATAGACTAAGACAGGAGCCATTATAATGATAAATTATGGAGTAGGAACATCGTGATATTCTCCAGTGTGTGTGTGCATGCATATACATGTGCATGCACACTCACATTGCATAAGAGGGACAGAGAGAGAGAGAGAAACAGAGACAGAAAGATGAAACTGATCTGAGATATAACCTAGAATTGCCACCCTAAGTTTGCCTTAAAGCCTAAATGATGCAGCAGCTTTTTGAGAGAAAAGAGGAAGGCAAATGGTGATAGGTCAAATTCCAACAACTTATAGAGCAAAAAAAATGGAATCTGTTTATTTTATACAAAGGCGTAAAGATCCTGGTTATATACTAAGAGGAGACAAGTTAACACAGAGTTGGGGCTGAGAGGACTAGAAAAGTTAGAATTTGCTTGATTAAGGAAGCAGAAGGAAAAAGGAGAATGAAGAACTGATCCTTTCTCAAGTCCATGAAGTTGCCAAATGTGCAGACAAACCTTTTATCAGTGCGTGCAAGGGCAAGTGAAATGTTCAGTCATGAGGGAGGATTTTCAGTCATGGATGGAATGTCCAGCCATGTTGGGGACATCTGCCCATGAAGCATGAATGCATGGAAGGATATGTAGCCATAGGTGGAACATCCAGTCATGGAGGGGTTATCCAATCATGGGAGGATGTACTACCATGTGGAGATGTCTATCCAGTGGTAATTTGTAAGATGTACTGACATGGATGGGGATGTGTGGCCATTGGGTGCCACATTCAGCTATGTGGGGATGTCTACACACAAGCAGAATGCCACTCAACATGGAGGTATGTCCAGCCCATGGTGGGAATATCTAGAGATGGATGGGGAATTCAGTCATGATGAGGATGTCCAGCTGTGAGTGAAGCCCAATAATGGAAGGAGGTCCAACATAAGGATGTCCATTCATAAGTAAAGATGTTTGTCAGGAGCTCAATTGAGCTAAAGAATGCTGAACTGAGAGGTGTCAGAGTAGGCAATTAATGTCTTAATCTTAATCTCTAACTCTAATGTCTTAATCTTAACAAGACAAAATCAAAGTCATAGCCAGGCTTTTAATTACTGTGATAGTATAAGCAAGAGGGTAAACAGCAGAAAGCACTAACTGTCCTACATTCCTTCCCTCCCCTACCCCCCGCCATAGAACAGTAAACCAGTCAAGGATCAAGCATAAACATACTCATGGGAAGGAGGGATTTCTCTGCCTGAGGAGGCCTGAATAAAATGTTCCTATAGTTTCATGAACCCAGGGGCTGGGATTAGGGAGAGAGTGAAGGGTTAGGAATGGAAATGTACTGAGTACAGAATCAGAATGGAGAAAAAGTTCCCTTCAACTAACCCAATTAAGGAGATTTTGGTAGAGGCACCCAGAAAAAGCCTCAGCCAAAGGATCCAAAAAAAGAGTCCTCCAAATGAAGTTGCCTGGGCTAAGAATGAGATATAAATAACAGCATGGCAGACCAGAGGGGTCTGACTCCTTAACCGTAACTCCCTACAAAGACTGGCTGTACACCAAGTCTGGTGTGGGGAAGGCAGCCTTCTCCCAGGAGGCCTGCCAAGGAATGCCTTTGCAGTTGCCAATGGTCCAGCCTGAAAAATCATAGGAGTTGAACTCTTCAATGTCAATGCAAGGGAGGAGATGTCCAGCCATGGTGGGATATCCAGCTCTGAAAAGAGGGTGTCCATCCTTGAATGAGGATATTCACCCAAGGTGGGCATGTCAACCTATGCATGTATATAGATTTTCACCGATACATCAAAGTAACCAAACATATGAATATATCCAGTTATGTGTGGAGATGTCTATTCAAGGAGATGAACAACCATGCATGAGGATGTCTTTCCCAGCAGAGGGAACGTCCAGCCATGTATGAAGATTTGTCCAATAGTGTGAAAGAATGTCAGTTCTTGAATGGAAATATCTAAATGTGGTACCAAGCCTAAACACTTGGACTTTGGTTCTTCCATACATCACGTCACCCATGGGCCTATCAATTTCTAACTTACAGAGAGTTTCAATGACATTTGGACATTGTAAGCCTGAATTTGAAGTCCTTGGAGTCTGAAGACTTGAGTTTGTGAGACACAAAAAAATAGGCCAGGTCTTTATTAGGAAAGGGAACCAATTTTTCTCACAGGGTTTCTTCACAACAGAATTTCAGTGTGGAGCCCAGCTGGTTAGAAGTGATTTCATATTCTTCCTGGAAAAGGCTATGGATCTGGGAGATGTAGGATCAACATTGGGCTTGGATTATTCACCACAGCTCTTGGCAGAGGTGTGGATGGATGGATGTGTACATGCAAAGTAAAACTGAAGCCTGACCTGGTTTGTATAGAACCCCCGCTTCCACCTCCAAATTGACAGCTATTCTTACTTCAGCCGTTTTGCCGGCTTTGGCATCAACCAGAACAGAATGATCAAAGTCATGAGCACAGCATATAGCAGCGTCCAGCAGTTCAGTGAATCACATCCAGGCAGAATATTTATGGTTGCTTTGTTCTGCTGTTCACTCTTTAGTTTTCCGGGAAATAAAAGTACCCACACCTCAACCCCAGCATCTGCAAAGAAGGGGCCCTGGTTCTCTCCCTCTCAATAATCAACCCTACTTTGGATAGTTCCAGAAAAGTGGGCAGGTGCCAACATAAATCTGGAAGTCCTGAGTTTGTCCTACCCCTAGCAGATGATGCCTGTGTGTACCCACATCCTCATCTGAAAATGGAGATATAGCGGCCCTGTTCTCACAGGTGCAGGATCTAGGAGAAAGCAGATAATGACCTGCAGGATGCTGTATTACCGTGAAGAATCCTGTTCATGATACCAAGCCCCTTCAGATTCATTGGGAATTTGGGGCTTGGACTTTGCTAATTTTTGCCTTGATCTTATCTTTTATTCATTTTCCATTATTTTCTGTCCTTATCTCTATTGCTTTCCTCCTACTTTTATTAGGTTTAAATTGCTTTTATGACTTCTTAAGATGGATGATTAGTTCATTGGTTTGGTTTTCTACCTTTCCTAATGCATACATTTGAATTAATATAGTTCTCTCTAAGCTAGTTTTAGCTGTATCCCACAATTTTTGTATAGTATTTTGTTATCATTAAGTTATATCTTCTAATTACTATTTTGATTTCTTCTTTGACTTCTTAGTTATACAGAAATGTATTGCCTAATTTCTAAGTGTTTGAAAAATTTCTGATTGTTATTGATTTCTGGTTTTATTCAACAGTGATCATAGAATTTAATCTGTATGATTTAAATTTTTCTAAGCTTGCTGAGTACTTGTTTCATGGCCCAGCATATAGTCATTTTTGGTAAACTTCAATGCAAGCTTGAAAATAATGTATATTTTATAGTCATTGGGTGCAATGTTCTATACATGCCAATAGAGTCAATGTTGTTAATTGCATTGTTTAAATTTTTCATATCCTTCTTACTAATCATTTTTCTTCTTATTCAATCTGATACTGAGAGAAGTATGCTAGAAATGCCCACTATATTATAAGTGTGTATGTTTCGCCTGGTGGTGCTTTTAATTCTTGATTCATATATTTTGAACCTATGCTATTGGGTACATACAAATTTAGAATTATTATATTATATCATCCTTGATAGAGTAATTCTAAACTCAAATATCAAGAAGTGAGCATCTTTATTTCTAGAAGCTTTTTACCTTAAAATGTGCTTTTTCTGATGTTATTATTATTTTAGAGACAGAGTCTCACTTTGTCACCCTTGGTAGAGTGCTGTGGTGTCACCAGCTCTTGGGTTTAGGTGATTATTTTGCCTCAGCCTCCCAAGTAGCTGGTACTACAGGTGCCTGCCACAACGCCCAGCTATTTTTTTGTTGTAGTTTGGCTGGGGCCGGGTTTGAACCCACCACTCTTGGTTTATGTGGCCGGTGCCCTACTCACTGAGCCCCAGGCACTGCCCTTTCTGATGTTATTAATCAGACCAACTTCCTTTGGTTAGTGTTTGCTGGTTTATAATTTTCTTTTTACTTCCAATCATTCTAAAGCTTTATATTTTAGAGGTGTCCCTTGTAAGTAACATATTTTACTTTAAATCCAGCCTGGCAATCTTTATCTTCTAATAGAAGCCCTTTGTCCATTTACTTCATTTTAACTTCTGAGACAGGGTCTAGTTCTGTTGCCCAAGCTGGAGTGCAGCGGTACCATCATCAATGTAACCTCTAATTCTCGGGCTTAAGTAATCTTCCTGCCTAAGCTTCCTGAGTAGCTATGACTACATGTGCATACCACCACATTGGCTAATTTTTAAATTTTTTTGGTAAAAACTAGGTCTTGCTATGTTAACCAGGCTGGTCTTAAACTCCTGGACTCTTAAGCAATCCTCCCACCTCAGCCTCCCAAAATGTTTGGATTATTGTCATGAGCCATAGCACTTGGACCATTTATATTTCATGTAATTACTGGTATAGTATAATTATGTTTCAATCTACTGTCATACTATTTCCTTCATCTATTCTCTGGGATATTTTTCCCCCTCTCTGTCCTTTTTTTGGCTTGATAGTTTTTATTATTCTATTTCCCCCACAACCATCAACCTTATTAACTTGGGAGTTAAACACTTTAAAAAAAAAAAACTATTTGTTTAGTGATTACCTTAGACCCACACTGTCCAATAGAAATATCATGCATATTGGTTCAGTGCCCATAGCACAGTGGTTACGGTGCCAGCCACATGCACCAAGGCTGGTGGGTTCAACCTCGGCCCAGGTCAGCTAAGCAGCAATGACAACTGCAACAAAAAAATAGCTGGGTGTTGTGGCAGGTACCTATAGTCCCAACTACTTTGGAGGCTGAGGCAAGAGAATTGCTTAAGCCCAAGAGTTTGAGGTTGCTGTGAGTGCTCATAGCACTCTACTGAGGGTGACATGTTGAGACTCTGTCTCAAAAAAAAAAAGAAAGAAAGAAAGAAAGAAAGAAAAACAAACATAATGCATATTGCAAATATAATCTGAGCCATAGATGTAATTGAAAATTTTTCTAGTAACCACAGTAAAAAAGGAAAATGAAGTAAACTTAATTTTAATAATTTATCTTATTTAATTCAATACATTCAAAATATTATCATTTCAACATGTAATCAATATATTAATAAAATTAGTAATTAATAGCATTCTTTTCTTTTACATGAAGCCTTTTAAATCTGGTGTATATTTTATATCTGTGGCACATCTTAACCAGGACTAATCACATTTCTAAGTGTCAATAGTCATGTGTGGCTAGGGGCTACCATATTAAACAGAGCAGAGAGAATACAATATGCATCCTTAACTTATCAAAGTCTACTATAAATTTAGTACTTTTACCTTACTGCTACCAGACACTGTTAACCTGATGGCCATTTCATTCAGGGCACTGCTGGTAAGGCCCTAACAAGGCTGGATGGGCCCAAGTGCTGACTTCGGGAGATTGTTTATTCACTTCCAAGGCCTACTATCATGGATAAGTTGGGAAGCTGGATTCCATGGTACCAGTCAAGGACTCAGGGCACTCTGTGCACTCAGTGAACTGCTGTCTAACTATAAAATTTAGTCTAAATAAAAATGTTTTGAAGATATAACCACCTTAAGATAGGAAGACACTATGTAACTTTGTAACCTATGAGGAGGAATCGTTTAATGTATACTATGATGAGTAAAAACATTGCTGATGTTTATTTTTACTATGGGAATAAAAAGTAACAAAGGGAAAGAGGGCGCATACAGCTCTTTTGAGGAGATATCCCTGCAGCTCTCCAGAATCTCTGGCTTTTCTTGTACATAAAAGTGAAACTGTTGCTCTTTCATCCACTTCTCCGTTGATTGGCTTGGGTGACAGGCAAACAGATTTCTTGGTCCATCAACATTACCTCTTCTTAGACAATTCAAGGAACTCAGAATACTTTGTTCCCCTTCCCAACTTATATAATTATGTAATGTAGTCCATATTCATTTAGATTTTTCTAAATATTTAGTATTTTGATTGATCTTGAATCTCTGCCTGCCTTCTAGGCTCATTTTCTTTCTGTCTAAAGAGTGCCGTTTGGTATTTCTTTAAGTGGTGATCTGTTGGTGATTAATGTCTCAACTTTTGTCTAAAAAAATTATATATTTTACCTTTATTATTTAAGGGTGGCTTCGACAGGTAGGTCAGTAGTTATTTCTTAACAATGTAATTTCACTGTCTTCTCACTTCCATTGCTTCTGTTGAAAAGTCAATTGTTAGTAACTGTTGCTTCTTTGACGCAATCTTATTCTCTATCTTTTTTTTTTTTGTAGTTTTGGGCTGGGGCTGGGTTTGAATCCGCCACCTCCGGCATATGGCATATGGGGCTGGTGCCCTACTCCTTTGAGCCACAGGCACCGCCCCCTATTTGCTATCTTTTTAAGAGTTTTATCTTTGTTTTACACCAGTTATGTGCCTAATTTTGTGCTGGGAGGGTAATTTTTCCTGCTTAGAATTTATAGGTCTTCTGGAATCTGTAGTTTGACATCTTCCCTTAATCTTGGAAATTTCTCAGCTATTATCTCAAGTTTTATGGATTTTCTTCATTCTTTCCACTTCTGGGATGAGACTATAATTATGTGTATTTCACCTTTTCATTGTGTTTCTGTGTCTCTTATCCTTTCTCTTTTATTTCCCTTCTGTTTCCCTCTGGGGTTTTATTCTATGTATCTTCTTTTGACCTATCTTCCAGTTTATTAATTCTCATCTGCTGTCAAATTCACCCATTGAGTTTTTAATTGGGTTGTGGTTTTCTATTCTAAAATTCCTATTTGATACTTCTTAAATATGTTTCCGTTTTCTGCAGAATTCTCATTTTGCTTTCTATTTTCTTTACGACATTAAGCATACTTACTTTGAACTTTGTATCTATAACTTTATCATCTGGATCCTTGGTGAATCTATTTCTATTTTCAGTTATTTCACTTGTTTTTAAGTATTTTTTGGTCTTTAAGTTGTGTTAATTTGAGGCTTGGCATGGTGGCTCATGCCTGTAATTCTAGCACTCAGGGAGGCCAAGGCTGGAGGATACCTTGAGCTCAGGAGTTTGAGACCAGCCTGAGAAAGAGAAAGACCATGTTTCTACTAAAAATTGAAAAAAAAAATTAGCTAGATGTCATGGTGAGCACCTGTCATGCCAGCTTCTCAGGAGGTTGAAGCAAAAGGATTGCTTGAACTCAGGGGTATGAGGTTGCTGTGAGCTAGGCTGATGCCATGGCACTCTAGCTTGGGCAACAGAATGAGACTCTGTATCAAAAAAAAAAAGAAGAAGAAGAAAAAAGAAAAGAAAAATTTTTGAAATAAATTGGGGTCTTGGATGATATTCTCTTCCTTCAAGGTGATTTACATTTGCTTCTGGTAGTGGGCTGGAGCATTAGTAATCCTGGATCACGTTAATCCAGTTTCAAACAGTGAAATGATGTGAAACAAGGCTTGCGCCATGGGAAATGCTTATTATCTGTTTCCAATTCACCTCTCTCTTAGTATGGTCTAGACCTCTTGGTTTCCACCACTAAATATTGGGTATGTACCCTCATCCTTAGCAGGCCTGCTCTCCAACTTCTGTGCCTCCTCACAAAGAAGCTGTCAAAAATTCTGCTCAAAATTTCAGCTCCTTGGCTTCCCAGCTGCCTCCTCACCACCGCTCCCATTGCCTCTACTATTAGGGTCTGAGCTATTTTGGCAGGTTTTCTGAGAAGATGTTGCCAAATATTAAGATAGAAAGAAAAGTTTATTTTACTTTTCCCAGATGGACAAAGGGCAAATAAGGTGAAAGAAAGGGAGATAGTATTGGCAAAAAGACTCAGATATTCTGTTTTTTTATTTAGAAGTAGTAAAGGGAGTGAAGAAGAGTTATGGCTATAGCCAATTTATTACTATTACTATTTTTCTGTACAAAAAGCTGATCTGTGCAGGAATTTTAAATAAATCATCTAAAAATCAGGGTCAAATTACCAGGATACCGCTGCATCCGCTCCATTCCTTCTTAGTGGCAGGCTGATTACAGAAGTGACGGCAAGATGGCAAAGTCTAAGTGTCGGCTCCCCTGCCTTTCCTGAAGACAGGCTTTATCCCTGAGATGTGACTCTGCCCTGGAGATATGGCTGAACCTGGAGCTAGCACTCCAGCTGTTCGCCCAGGAACCCCTCAAAACTGTAAAGAGGAGATTCTCAAAAGCACTTTTAAAAGACCAAGATTTAGGCTGGGTGTGGTGGCTCACACCTGTAATCCTAGCACTCTCCGAGGCTGAGGCAGATGGATTGCTTGAGCTCAGGAGTTCAATACCAGTCTGAGCAAGAGCAAAACCATCTCTACTAAAAATAGAATAAACTAGCCAGGCATTGTGGCAGGCACCTGTAGTCCCAGCTACTTGGGAGGCTGAGGCAGGGGGATTGCTTAAGCCCAATACCTTGAAGTTGCACTGAGCTATGTTGCCAGAGCAGTACCTAGGGCAACCAAGTGAGACTCTGTCTCAAGAAAAAAAAAGAGAGAAAGAGAGAGAAATTTACATCTCTTTTCTGCCTGCCCAGGTCTTTTCAAAAATGAAAATGAAAACTCCCATAAGGTGCCTATTAATGAGAGATCTCATAGGATTGATCTTTAACTGTTATTGGGGAAATTATTGGGTTAGATATTTTTCGGTTATTTTCTGTAGGGTCACCCTTACATTTACCACTACCCAGGGAAGTGAGAACAAGATACAATTGTTGAGTTGATTGATTTACTTCTTATTGTTGTTGTTGGAATCTGGCTCCACTCAGGACATTTAATGTTTCTGATATTAATAGTCTGAGTTTATCTTATTTATATGAAGTCTCTATCTTCTGCTTCACTAAAATGTTTCTTCAATTATAGTTGCCTATTTATTTTTATACACTTGATTTTATAAAAATATGGATTTACATAAAGTACTGTTCTTTCTCCTTTTGGCTTAGAACAATGACATCCACAGTGTAAGATTCCTAAACAGTCTCAGAGTCTAAGAGGTGCCACGGTCCCTCCCAGCCTAGGATAGTCATAGATTCTTCTGCCAATTCTGTGGATGTGGTCATGTCTCCTATATGACTGTAAATGCCCATGCTCATTTCTAGACGGTTCAGTTACCTGGCATGAGTGAGAAAAGTGATAGAAAAATTACAACATCAAAATTAACTAGGAATTTGCGGGCGCGTCATGTCCTTTTGTCTTGGTACCCACGACATGTCGGGGTACATGCCAGATGAGAAACTGCAGCTGCAGCAGCTGTGAGAGCTGAGAAGGTGATGGCTGAAGGACCAGGACCTGAGCCCTCAGGAGCCGGTGCTGCCCCCTCGGAGGATGTGGCCTATGGAGGCATTCTGGAATAAGTTTTTGCAGAAGCCCACCCCCTTGAGGAACATGGTTTATAAGGTATACCAAAAAAGTATCTTTGTTTTTACCTATGTACTTATACCTACCTGGATTGTTCATTATTACGTCAAGTATTCACGTGTCAACAAAACCATATGCCATTGTTGAAAGGAAGCCCAGAATATTCCCAGGTGATACAATTGTGGAGACGGAGAAATAATTCCACCAATGAAAGAATTCCCTGATCAACATCAGTGAAGACTACTTAAAATTTTCATAAGCTTATGAGCTCAAGTGTATTACCATATTACCAAATTTACTGAATGTATTTTCTGGAAAAGTAACTATAAAGTTTACTCTGAGAAAAACAACAACAAAAAAAATTAACTATAGCCCAGGGATTAGATTGCCAGCCATATAGTTGAGCCTTCTTCAGGGAGAGGCTCTATGGACAAGGATATATCACTCTTTCATTTCCCTTATTCAAAGATGGGTTAAAAGTATATGTAGAAACACGTGAAACCTGAATCCTAACATTTACCATGTTCTCCTCCTGCTGGCCCATCTAGTTCCTTCCTTGTATCATCATTTAAGAAAACAGAAAGGACCGAGGCCACATTGTCCTTCAAAGGCCTCCTTTGTGTCCTCTTCTCAGGCCCTAGCTGGTCCCATACATGCTTCTTTTAGACTTGATCCTTTGTCCCTGGTCTGGGTTTCTGTCTTCTTGTTATATGGGCACAAGGGGATGTCCCTCACAGTCAAACCCAGATGCTGCTCAGCACGCATCTCTCCAGCTCTCCTCAACACTCCCCACAGAAGCACACTGCCTTCTCTTTGTTCTCAAGGTTTCAGACACCCGGAACCAACTAACTAACTAAACAAATAAAGTGGGCATTGTGACGACGTTTATAGCATTCATCCAATACTTCTTTCTTAACCCTTGCTCCTTACTGTAAATGAGATAGTACAGGAAACAGATATCCATATGCTTGTTTTAATATTTCAGGGCTGAGACCTCCATTGCCTTCCAGAGGAAGCCAGAGACTCCAAGAGTAGTGGTGACAGCCAGCACCAGATACGGGGGCAAGTCCCACCAGGACTTCCTGGCACACCAGGTTCTCACAGACTTTACCCACCCATCCACACGGTCGCCTTCACACCTTGTCATAGCTGTGGTGGGATAGTTAGGAGACTTTCTTTCCCTTTACTACAAGAAGCATAGCTTTCTATAGGCTAGCTCACACGACGGAGTGCTAACACAGGATCAATACATAATGATGAAGGCAAAAAACAAAAACAGTCATAAAAAAGCATCTCAAAGACTTGAATGGAATGTAAAGTAACACTGGCACTCCCCAGGACTTTAGTGGCATTCTCTCTGGGCTGGTCTCTCCAGCTTGACTTATTTTTTTTAATGTTCTAATTTTTTTCACCACTACCATTTCTTCATGATCTCTATTCTTTGTTTTCTCTGCTGTATAACACTGGCTACTTCATAATTTTGGCTGGCTATGATCATGCATGAGCAGAAAGCCCCATACCTCGTCTACACATGTGATCTTGGCTCTGCTACTCTTTGCCCAACTGTCTCTGTTTATCACAATTGAAATGTTAGGCATGGGAAAGTTTTCTATTAGTGCTTCATGTGTGTTCAAAAACAAATCTCTTTATGTATATATGTAGATTTTTCAAAAATCCTCTTATCATTTTTCTGTCTGCTTGAACCATATCTGAAATAGTTATAAATGCAGAATTTTCTACTTCTCTCTGTAATCCTATTAGTTTTTTATTTTTATATTTGAAGTTATGTTGAGTGCAAATTCCCAATTAGTATAGCTTCTTAGAATAGTTTTCTTTCATTGGTTTACAACAAGAGTTGGCAAAATTTTCTACACGTTTTATTATCTGAAGAGCCAGATAATAAATATTTTAGGTTTTGACGGCCATTCAGTGTCTTTCAGAACTACTTAACCCTGCCATTGTAGCTCAAAAGACATAGACAATATGTAAACAAAGAGAAACGATTCTGTTTCAATAAAATGTTATTTATAAAAATAGGTAGTAGATTTGATTGGCCATTTGGCCATTATTTAGCAACTGCTAATATAAAACATCTTCATTCCTTCTAATGTTTAAATTCTAATTTGTTACAATAGTTTTATCTCTTCTTTTTTTTGGAAATTTCCTGATATATCTTTTTTTATGGCTTTTCTTTTTCAAACTTTGTGTTACTTTGTTTTAGGTGCATCTCTTATAAACATTATTTGATAATATTTTATAATATATTCAATCCAATCTATCAACCTGCTTTTTTCTATTTGGACTAATTTCTGTCCTCAGTCTGAAGATTTTAGGCCCCACCACTGGTAGGGTAGGTTAGTCATCAAACTCAAGATGCTACAGACTTTAATCTAGCACTAAGCTCCTTAGCTCTACAGAAGATATAGGTCAAGGAATTAGCATGCATAGCAGCTTCACTCACCTCAGTAGTCCCAGCAACTAATTCTTATTCCTCCCCTTCTTCCACCCACAATGCACAAGGAGGGTGCAAACGCTTGCCAGGGACAAGGTGAAGGTATATGAAGTTCACCTTGACTTAGTTTCCTTTTACATAATTCCAGTCATATAAGTACACCATCAGCATTATGACTTGCAACTCTCCTAGTTTTAGAGGTTGCATAGTAACTAAGTCTTGTCTTCCTTGTCGGCTGTCAAGCACACACAAGACACATAACAAGAGAATACCAAGGCCAAAGTCTGACTGATCTAATCAGTAAAGATACAATGAGTCACCTTAGATTTATAATTTATTATTCACATAGAGAAATGAAGCTTAGTCAAAAGTGCCAGCTCCCTGTAGTTCTCACACAACAAAAGAAATGAAACAAAGGGTCTTGATGATGGCAATGCAAGTTGTGAGAGACCCTGTTACCGTGGAGCCAATTCTAGACTGCAGCTAAGTGGTTTTATATTCTATAGCTCTATGTTGAGGGGTGTAGGGCAGAAAGCCCCACACCTCATGAATAATGGCCAAGAAATAGGACACTATCTCATGACAGACTCCCAAGGCCTCAGAGCAGCTCATTATAAGCCTTTTATTTCCCCTGGTATAAGAGGATCACAAGGTGTTCTACCAAGACTCAGATTAGGTATGGTTTGACACTTCATATTTGCAGCATATATTATGCAAAGTCATTCCCCTACATCTCCATCCCCTGACTTTCATACACCCAACTAATAAGAAACCTCAAAAGCATAGGTCATGCCATTAGATACCCTGATTTTTTATATAGAGTGAGGCTTGAAAAACCAATTTTATTTGTTTTAGCAATACTAGATAAGAGTTACCATAAGTATGGCTCCTACTCGGGTGACCAGGCCCACTTAGAGTACTGACTGCAGCTAAGATTCCCATCTGAAGGCAAGACAGCTAAATATGTCATTGATCCTGAAGCAGTATGAGATATGGGCATCAGCACATCCCCCCTCCACTGCCAGCAGGAAGGCCAAGGCAATGCCATTGTCCACTATTCACACTATAAAGTTTAAGAACAATTAGCAGTCAGTGGAAAACTTGCAAAAGAGTCTAATAATAACAGAATGAGGCTACATGGTATCATATCAGTGCCCTAAAAAGATAATCTTGTTTTGTCATCTTAAATGGAGGCTGTTTCTTTCTGGATGTTGGAAGGTTTAAGGAGTTGTTGGATTAAGAGTGGTGGTCAGCCTGGGTTAAGTTGGCCAGATGCCCTGCAGACAAGAGCCAAGAGAAATTAATGATCCTTCCCTCTACCTCAAACTATCCAAGGTCTAAAGTGGTCTCTCTTTAGTCCAGCAAGAATCTAATCCAGCACATTCTCCTTTATGTACTAGAACTATCTACGCAGTATCCTAGAAAATCTCTCGCCTCCTGACATGTGGGCTATATCAGAACCTCATCTTCACGATCAGATTCTTTCCAAGGAAATGGTCTCTGAGATGGCAACCTGAAAGGCACCTGCAGGAAAGGTCCAGGTATGCTTTTGCCCTTGACTCACAAGGTCCTTCCTCATTGCTGGAAAATTCTTGTTTTTGGAAAATCCCAGAACAGTATATAAAAACCACCCCTCAAACTGAGAGGGAATTGAGAGGCCAAAGAATGACTCAGCTTAATGAGTCCAGCTTAATGAGTTAGATGAGTTTATTAGGGGTTACCCACAAGAGCACTGGCTCCTGGGTGGCACAGGAATTTCTTCCACAGGAGCTTTCTTGCATGCAAAATCCTGCTTCTGCCTTAAATTTTTTTCCAACAAGTAATGCATTTTTGTTTGTTTGTTTGTTTGTTTATTTGAGACAGCCTCAAGCTATCACCCTGGATAGAGTGCCGTGGCGTCACAGCTCATAGCAACCTCCAGTTCCTGTGCTCAAGCGAGTCTCCTGCCTCCGCCTCCCAAGTAGCTGGGACTACAGGCTTCTGCCACAACGCCGGGCAATTTTTGGGTTGCAGCCATCATTGTTGTTTGGTGGGCCCCAAACAACAAATCCAAGGCTGGATTTGAACTCGCCAGCTCAGGTGTACGTGCCTGGCACCTTAGCCTGTTGAGCCACAGGCGCCGAGCCAGTAATGCAGTTTTTACATCATATCTTTGTTCACAGTTAGACAAATCACACAGGCACAGTACCATCATCATACACGCAACCCATGTTATGTTAATGATATTACAATTTACCACCAGGTGAGGATTTTACTATTACAACTAGCTAAAGGACGTGATAAGACAACCAAACAGCTCTGAAGCATTCAGGGCAGGTTTGAGCTGGCTGTTTTAAGGGAAGGAAGTGCTGAGGCAATCAAGAAAGTACTGGGCACTTTTCCTGAGCCTAGTGATACCTGCCTCATGTACATTGTAACAATTTTGCTGAGCACTGCAGGCTAGCACAAGAGTTTCTGTAATGTGGTGGACAACCTGCATTTCCGCTCAATTCTCAACCATTTTTTCAAGGAATTTCACATCTGTCCACCACATCTTTCTGACTCCAATCTCTATCCCTCTCCTCCTACCTCTGCTTCTGTTATATTAGCCTCCTCAGCATTTTTCAAAGATGTGGGGCACATTCCTGCTTCAGGGCCTTGACCGTGCCAGATGGCTGCTTGACATCCCCCCTCCCTCCTTCACTTCTCAGTGAAGCTTTCACCAACCAGATGAATTTGAGACTTGATCTTCATCCCAGCATGTTGTGTCTTCCTTCATGACTTGATTTTTCTCTTTACAAATATTGCCATCTCAACATCCTCTGTATAACTGCTCCATAAGTACAGGAATCTTGGCTGCTTTTTTCACCACTGGGACCCTCAAACCCCTACAACAGGGTCTGGCACATAGTAGGTATTCAATAAATAAGTATCAAGTGAATAAATTTGGTCTAGGCCAGGTAAATAAATCCTACCTCCACCCTTAGTACAGGACACTGAGGCTAAGGTCATAGACAAGTGTCTGCCCTTGGCAATAGAGCCCGGTCATGGATCCCAAGGCTATGGATGACAAGTTAAGAACTTTTGTTCAAAGGTTTGTTCATTAATATAAAGAGTATTGAACGCCTATTACGTGCCAGGTACTGTTATACGCATTTGTTAAAGCAAAAACTAAGACAGGCAAAGTCCTACTCACATGGAGCTTGCATTTGGGTGAGACAGACCAACATACGTATTTTCCGTGATTTGGGAAAGATGGCCATTTTACAGTGCTGTGCACTGACAAAAGGGATTACGGATCATACTCTCTAGTTATAACAAAACCCCCTTATCAACACGGGCAACTGGATTAAAAAGATTCCTGCAAAAAACACTAGACTAAAATGTTACTGGCTAGCAATCAGCACCGGACACTGATATTTTTCTTTCCTCTAGAGGGAGCTCCTCATCTACCAAATTAAGATGCCATGGAAATGCTTCTAGAAAAATAAGACTTTTTTGGCGTGGATGTGGAGGGATGGGGACACTTCTACGCTGCTGGTAGAAATGCAACTAATACTACCTTTTTGGAAAGAAGGTTGGAGAATAATCAAGGAACTAAAAGTAGACCTACCATTCGATCCTGCAATTCCTCTACTAGGTATATACCCAGATGATCAAAAATCATTTTACATCAAAGACATTTGCACCAGAATGTTTATTGCAGCCCAATTAATAATTGCCAGGATATGAAAACAGCCGGAGTGCCCAATGACCCATGAATGGATTAAGAAATTGTGGTATATGTACACCATGGAATATTATGCAGCCATAAAAAGACAGACTTCACATCTTTTATGTTTACCTGGATGGAACTTGGCACCTGTAGCACAGTGGTTATGGTACCAACCACATGCGCCAGGGCTTGGGGGTTAGAAACCATCCTGGGCTAGCTAAGGAATAATGACAACTGCAATCAAAAAAATAGCCAGGCGTTGTGGTGGGAGCCTATAGTCCCAGCTACATGGGAGGCTGAGGCAAAAGAGTTGCTCAAGCCCAAGAGTTGGAGGTTGCTGTGAGCTGTGATGCCATGGCACTCTACCAAGGGCAATATAGTGAGACTCTGTCTCAAAAAAAAAAAAGAATCTTTACCTGGATGGAGCTGGAATATATTCTTCTTAGTAAAGTATATCAAGAATGGGGAAAAAAGTATCCAATGTACTCAATATATATTATGAAATCAATATATAACCACCTACACATTCATACAAATGGTAAAACATAGCTATAGTCCAGAAAGTAGAAGGGAAGAAGAGAGAGAGGGGAGGGGAGGGAGGAAGCCGGGTGAGGGAGAGTCTTGGGGGGACCTCACCTAATATGCATGATGCAAAGGTACATTTCAAAATTATTAAGAAAAGAGTATAATTGTGATAGATGTGTTAATCAGTTCAATGTAAGCATTTCATATTGTATATCAAATCAGTACACTGAACCTCATAAATGCACCAATGTACATGGTTATGATTTAATTTAAAAAAATCCAAGTGAACACTTTGGTTATAAACTGTCTACATTCTAAATGTGGTCCTGCTATTTTGAGTTATGATTTAATTTAAAAAAAAACCCAAGTGAAGACTGGATATAAACTGCCTACATTCTAAGTGTGGTCCTGCTTTTTCCTAGTTTAATGATATCAATCAAGTTCTTTAATCCCTCTGTGCTTCAGTTTCCTCATCTGTAAAATGTGGGTAATGGTAGTACTTATCTGATATACTAGTAAATGTTGAGAGTATTACATGAGCTGATATACAGAAAGCTGAAGAATAATGCTTGACACATAATAAATACCATTTAAGTGCTGGCTATTCTGATTTTTATTACAACTTAACAATTTTAAAATAGACATTTTATTATGCAAATATAGGCATCTTTGTGATTCAGGTGGTGAATATTATTCCTGAAGGCTTGCTCAAATTGTTTGCTTTTTCAGAGATAAGCAACATCAAAGTTTTTCCAAAGATTCTTCACCAAGATAAAATAAGCCTATAGAAATCATAATTAAAAATAGGTATTTGGTAAGTTATATGTGTTTTTCTTACCTTCATAATTTCTAAAATAATGTAATAAATAACTTCCTAGCAATTTTTTAAATTTTAATTATGTTTTATGTAATATTTTTAAAGCCTATCATAGTCAATGTTATAAAAGGTTAACTTCATTTAAAATTTCTTTTTCTGGGTGGCGTCTGTGGCTCAGTGGGCAGGGCACCAGCCCCATATACCGAGGGTGGCAGGTTCAAACCCACCCCAGCCAAACTGCAACAAAAAAATAGCCAGGCAGGCTATTGTTGTGGCAGGTGCCTGTAGTCCCAGCTACTTGGGAGGCTGATGCAAGGGAATCACCTAAGCCCAGGAGTTGGAGGTTGCCTGAGCTGTGTGACATCATGGCACTCTATAGTGGGCGATAAAGTGAAACTCTGTCTCAAAAAAAAAAAAAAAAATTTGTTTTCTTTTAAATATGAACCTTTCATCAGACTTACATTTTTTCATGTAACCTTTAGTGTAAGGACATTGTTACATAACATAAGAGTTGTATTTGTTTATTGTAGACTGTTTGGAAAATAAAGAAAAGCTCAAAGAATCAAAAAGAAAAACAGATTTTTCCATTCCTCAATAATGGTCTCCAGTTCTGTCCAAGTTGCTGCAAAGACATTATTTTATTCTTTTTTATGGCTGAGTAGTACTTCATAATACATACTACACTTTTTTAATCTAGTCATTAGTTGATGGACACACCAAGTTGATTCCTTATTTTAGCTGTTGTGAATTGTACCACGATAATCATTTGGGTACAGGTGTCTTTTTTATAAAATGACTTATCTTCCTCTGGGTAGATACCCAGCAGTGGGATTGCCGGATCTACTTTCAGTTCTTTGAGGAACCTCCATCCTGCTTTCCATAGTGGCTGTAGCTGTACAAGTTTACATTCCCACCAACAATGTATTATAAGCATCCCCTTCTCACCAAAACCACGCCAGCATCTATTATTTTTTGACTTTTTAATCATGGCAATTCTGACAGGGGTAAGGTGGTACGTTTTGTGATTTCAATTTGCATTTCCCTGATATTTAGTGATGTTGAGCATTTTTTACATTTTGGGCCACTTGTCTATTTATTTTTGAGAAGAGTCTAGTCCTGTCTTTTGCCCACATTTTGATGGTGTCATTTGCTTTTTTCTAGCTGGTTAGAGTTCTTTGTAAATTCTCGATATTACCCCTTTTTCAGATGTATAGTTTGTAAATATTTTCTTCCATTCTGTAGGTTGTCTATTTACCCTGTTGATTATTTCCTTTGCAGTGCAAAACTTCAGTTTACTAAATTCCATTTATTTATTTTTGTTGTTGCTGTATTTGCTTTTAGGGTCTTACCCACAAATTCTTTGCATAAGCCAATGTCTAGAAGAATCTACATTTCCTTCCAGAATTTTTGTGGTTTCAGGTCTAAGCCTTTAAAAGTTTTGAGTTAATTTTTGTGTATGGTGAGAAATAGAGATCCAGTTTCATTCTTCCGCATGGGGTTATCCTAAGCTAAGTATCTCAGGAATGGAAAACAGACACCACATGTTCTTGTAAGAGGAAACTAAACTGAAGATATATATGGTCATAAAGAGCAATAATGGATTTTATGGAAACTAAGAAGGGGAAAGGATAAAAATATACCTATATTAAGTGCAAGGTACACTATTCTAGTGTTGGCTACACTGACTTTATTTAGCTTGATACAATTTATCGATGTAGCAAAAAAAAAAAAACTTGTACTATTAGTTTTTTTTTTTAACTAAACAAAACCTAAAATGGGAAAAAAGAAAACAGGCGTTTTAAAATGTTTCCTTCTTTATGTGGTTGTATTGCTCCAAAAGGTATGTGGTTCACTCAAAAAAAACTCTCATAAACAAACACTTGAAACTTTGGAAATATAATTTCCTCACCTACTTACCACTTACTTACCTTTCAAAAATAAAAAGTGGCTTTGGTTCTGGATCCATTTGTCAAAAATATTACTATGCAATACCTTCTGAGTGGTTAGTAAGAACAGCTGATCATTATTAGGGGCATATGGAATTTCCAACAGGGAAGTGGCTGCTTTGAATTAGAAGACAGGGCCAACAATGCCAAAGATCTTTGTGAGAGTCTTTTCTGGTTTCAACAGCCATTCAAATCAATATCAAAGGGTACTGAGTTTAAACTTCAAACTATCACTATAGGACAAAGGGTTAAACAAAGAATCCTCCCCAAATCCCCCAAAGACATGAAAAGAAAAACCAACCACTTAGTCAAAAACTAGGAACAGTTCTTAGAAAACTAAACAGCTGTGTGTGGAGGGAGAAGATTCTGAATATAGGCAAGGATGCTAGACTCACCCTTAAAAAAACTAAACAGCTTGGTGACATGTCCTTTGTGTTGGCAAGGCCGGAGGAAAACGGGCAGTATTATGTATTGTTGATAAGAAAGTAAATTGGCAAAATTTCTTTGGATAGCAGTTAGACAATATCCATCCAAACAAAATGCACAGACCCTTTGATGGAGCAATTCTACTGTGAAAATTTTTCTAACAAAAATATTCCTAAAAGTTTGCATTTACTTGGCGGCACCTATGGCTCAGTGAGTGGGGCACCAGCCCCATATTCTGAGGTGGTAGGTTCAAGCCTGGCCCCAGCTAAACTGCAACAAAAAAATAGCCGGGTGTTGTGGTGGGTACCTGTAGTCCCAGCTACTCGGGAGGCTGAGGCAAGAGAATCGCCTAAGCCCAGGAGCTGGAGGTTGCTGTGGGCTGTGGCATCAAGGCACTCTACCGAGGGTGACAAAGTGAGACTCTGTCTCTTAAAAAAAAAGTTTACACCTACTTGACACTCAAATAAGATTAGGAAGATTCTTACTTTAGAATGCCAGCAAACTATTAGCCAATTTGATTTCCAAATACAGGTTATGAATATTAACAAACTGCATCCAGTGGTGATTTCAAACAACACTTACCTGAGTAGGACATATCCCACAAATGTGAATACATTGCTCATTGACTTTAACCACAAATAAAAACTGATTTAGATATATTTAAGCAGAATATAAATGTACAGAAACAGTATTTAGAAGCTCACCAAATTGTCAGGAAGCTCAGAGACAAAGCTCAGAAATCAAAGAGGAACAACTCACCCAGAATCACAGGAAATGTCATGTCACAGAACCAGCGTGCTAAGAACTCCACCACCAGCGCAGAGAACCTAGCCTCATTCTCTGGATTCCAAGTGGCAGACTGAAAAATCCCTCTGGGGTGCATTTGATTGCACCAGGTCACATGTCTGTCCCAGAAGCCAGGAGAGCTGAGAAAGTAAGACATTGGTATTTGGGGCTCTGTAATTAAGAGGCAGGCTGTGTCCCACCAAAAAAGGTAAGGAAGGGAGACCCCAAACATGTAGAAGGGGCTCAGAAAAACGTTACCCCAAAGAGTGATGCCTTGGTATGCTGAGCAGTTTGAATGAAAGGAAACTGGAAGGGCTGATAAGCTACCTCAGAATCAAGATGTCTCTGACCTTCCCTTATTTCTCCCTTGCCAACTACAGGGAAGGCTTTCTCTGAAGTTCCCCACCTCACTGGGCGTTCTTCCAAAAGAAACACAACTGCTTTCAATTCTTGCTGCTCATCTCATTAACTGGGAAAATTAATCACTGGAGAAGAAACGAAAGATTGTCAGTCTGAACAAGTTTTCATCTATTCTGAGGGCTGAGTTTCTCACCACCTGAGAAACTCTATCTGCATAATAAGACGTTTGTTTACATTTGCTGTTCTGTGCTTCAGTTTCCTGTAACTTCTTGCCACCTCCCCTATACCCCAGAGGAACTTTGTTTTAGGCTATTGTCTGTTCTTCAAGCCCATTCATCTCCCTTAAAAATTATTTATTCTTCCTCTAAAATTGCCTACATCCCCTACTTCTTTCTCTTTTATGAAAAGAGTATTTAAGCTACCACCATCTGGCCCTTCTTTGAGTTTCATACTTTGTATGACTCCCATGTGCTTGCATACTAATAAATTTGTGTGTCTGTTCTCCTGTTAAACTATGTATTTTTAGTTTATTTCAGGAGACTCAATTATCGAAACTTCAGAGGGAAAGTTTAACCTTCCCTGCAGGTGCCAGGTGTTGACCTGAAAGGAAGAGGCTGGGGCACATAATCCAATTTAAAGAGTTTATTTGAGCTAAAGTGAGGAAGCTGTTTGGAAGTCTCAAACCAAGTAACCATGGATATGAGCTATGTTCAGCCTTTGTTACAAGCAGGTTTTTAAAGGCAAAGGGGAAGAACAAGATGTGAGCTAATACAAAATTGTCAGGAATTTTCACTGGTTTCCCGAAATAACATTGATTGGCTGTACACTGTTAAACTATAGCATGTGGGTTATGGTGTCTAGAATAGTATTATTAGACCTCTTGATAGCATTTTCAAGAGACGAACATGATTCCCAAAGTGGAGACATGATTGCTGACTCATTTTAACGTCTCTCTGGGCCTGGTAACATAAAATGACTCACATTCCTCAGAGAAAAGTGCTTTTCTTTCTTCACAGGTGCCTGAAGTATGGCCACGGTCCACCACTGTAAGGAAATCTCTGCTGTTATAAAATGAAAAGCATTTAATAGAAGTCTTGATTTTAAAAAACCAAACTATTAACACATTGAAATAGGAGGATACTTAATTTGCTAAGGCTAGATAAAATAAAACTCCTGCAAACATCCTTATTGGTGGGAAAGCATACAAAGAATTTCCATTAAAGTCGGAGGGAGCAGCAGTGCCCCATGCCCAATGCTTTCTAACATCGTACTTGAGTCTTTGTGAAACAATAAAGAAAGAAACCCTCCGGGTGTGGCTCACATCTGTAATCCTAGCACTCTAGGAGGCCCAGCAGGAGGATCCCTAGAGCTCAGGAGACCAGCCTGAGCTAGAGAGAGACCCTGTCTCTACTAAAAATAGGAAAAAAAAAAAAATTAGCCAGGCATATGGCAGGAGCCTGCAGTCTCAGCTGCTGGGAAGGCTGATGCAAGACAATTGCCTGAACTCAGGAATTGAAGGTTGCTGTGAGCTAGGCTTATGCCATAGCATTCCAGAGTGAAACTCCATCTAAAATAAACAAGAACACCCCCCCCCAAAGAAAAACTAAAGCAAAAGAAAAGAAACAAACATATACAAACATTGGGAGATTGGGAGCAAAAAACTACAAAGTTGTCAGTGTTTATAACTGATATGGTCATCTACTTTAAAAATCCCAAAGAATCAATTAACAAATTATTAAAACGACGAAAGACAAGGAGAATATGATCATTATCGTAAGAGATTTCAATATCAGTAGCCAAAAAGTAAGGACGTTGGGGAATTGAGTAAACAGTAATCATCAAACAAAATTCCACAGACACAGAACTTAACATCTTCTTCCAAACAATCTTTTCATATGTCTGCAGAATATTAACAAAGATTTGGCATGTACTTGGCCACCAAAAAAGCTTAAAAACAACAACAAAATGTAGAAATTGTATAAGTATTTACAGTGATTATATCAATTTTAAACTAATAAAAGTCATGTAAATTAATGCAACCACTATGGAGAACATTATGGAGGCTCCTCGGAAAACTAAAAATAGAACTACCATGTGATCCAGCAATCCCACTGCTGGGTATATATCCAAAAGAAGGGAATCCAGTATTTCAAAAAGATGTCTGTATTCCCATGCTTATTATGACACTGTTCACAAAAGCCAAGATTTAGAATCAACCTACCAGTAAGTGTCCATCGCCAGATGAATGGATAAAGAAATTATGGTACATATATACATGCACAATGGAATATTTGTATATAGAAACAAAAAAGAATGAAATCCTGCCTTTTGCAGCAACATGGATAGAACTTGAGAACATATTATGTTAAGTGAAATAAGCCAAGCATGGAAAGACAAATTCACAAATTCTCACTCCTATGTGGGAGCTAAATATTAAAAACATTGCTCTCACGGAGATAGAGAGTAGAATGATGGTTACTAGATGGGAAAGGTAGTAAGAAGGGGACAAAATGAGGATGGCTGATAGATGCAAAAATATAATTAGAATGGACAATATGTGATAGCACAACAAAGTAACTAATCAACATTAAGGTAAGGTATATCTCAAAAATAACTAAAAGAATAGAATTGGAATATTCTTAACACAAAGAAATGATAAATTCCTGGGGTGATGGACACCCTAATTACTCTGATCTGATTAATTCACATTGTATGCCTGATCAAAACATCACATGTACCCTATAAATATATACAACTATTATGTACACATAGTAATTAAGAGCTTAAAACATTGAAAAATTAAGAAAACTGGTGGCAATGCCACATTCTCTCTTAAGGGCTGATGTTGACTAAGCACGGCTATGATTTAGAATTTGGCAACATTGGCCCTGGTTCCTGGCCGGCCTTGCTTCAGTTAAGCAAGCAGTCCTGCTGGTGAAGAAGTTTTCATAGTAGGATAAAGTGAAGTAGCTTTGGCAAGTGAATCCTGCCATGCAGAGGCATGAGAGAAGATTTCTGCAAAAGTAATTACAGGCAGCAGCTTTGACCCCAGGGCTGGGTGTCTTCAAGAGGCTGCATGCCTCTGACCCTTTTGTAGGACTATTAGAAAGGACCATGGCTGATACAACTCAGAAGATTCATGGCATCCATTTTCCCATTTCCTTCACACCCTACCCCATCTAGAATGACTCCATGGCACAGCTGTACCAGGTTCTAGAGTTGGCAAGATTGGCGTATTTGGAGTCCAACTGGCACTAGAAAGTATTTAAGTCTTATTTGTGGGGTTCTCTCCTGGCTCCGTGATTTCCATCAGAAGCAGCACCAAAAAGAGATACATCTCCTGGAAACTGGAAATGGCCCCTCATAGGATGAGAAAGACCCACCCCATTTCTCTCATCTTCCTGTGGAGAGGCTGCAGACACTCCTAGGCCTGCTGGAGAACTAGACTGGGTTACTCAGTTTGTGCAGACGAAAGAAAGGGGCCTGGAGGACTGACTGAAAGAGGAGCAGATCCGGAGGAGGAAGTGAGAACAGCGCCTGCGGCAGATCCATCACGATTTGCAGATGAAGTGTGCAGCCAAGTGCCTGAGACAGGAGGAAGAGGACACGGAGAGTCTCCTCCACCTCAGCGAGGAGAAGCTGGCAGCAGGAACGGGGGCTGAGCAGCTGGAGCAGCTGGAGTCTGGGGAGGAAAGCTGGTTCTTGCCAAATACGAGAGCAATGAGGAGAAAAGAACAGCTCAAGGAGTGGATGAGGATGAGAATGACCTGGAGGAAGAACATGTGACTAAGATTTATTACTGCAGTCGGACACACTCCTAGCTGGCACAGTTTGCACACAGTGCAGAAGAGCCCCTTTGGCAAAGACATTCAGCTTGTCTCCCTCAGCTCTTGGCAGAACTTTTGTGTAAACGAAGATGGGAAGCGCCTGGGCTCTGTACAGCTCATTAACAACCACTGCGTGGACACGCAGAAGAGCAAACATGAGAAGAGGAGCGAAGCTGGGAAGGAGAAGCGGGCTGCCTGCCCTTCTACAACAACAAGCAGATGCACCTCCTGCAGGAGGAGATCCTGGCAGAGGTGAAGGACATTGAGCAGCTGGCAGCCCTTGGGAAGGAGGCTCAGGCCCGTCCCTATTACAGGAGCCAGTTTGCCATTGCTGCAGCCCTGCTGGTGGTGCTGCCCTACCAGATGCTGCTGTATACAGCTACCTGGCAGGCATTGGGCATCCAGCTGCCGGGCCAGGTGGTGATCATCCATGGGGCACACAACCTGATAGATGCTATCACAGCCAACCTCAGCACCAAGGTCAGCAGTCCCCAGCTCAGCCAGGCCCATTCCCAGTTGCTCCAGTATATGGAATGGTATGGGAAGTGTCTGAAGGTCAAGGACCTGATGCACATCAAACAGATCCTGTATGTCAGGGGTCCTCCAACTTTTTAAACAGGGGGCAAGTTCACTGTCCCTCAGACTGTTTGAGGTCTGGACTATAGTTAAAAAAAAAAACTATGAACAAATTCCTATGCACACTGCACATATCTTATTTTGAAGTAAAAAAACAAAACAAGGGCGGTGCCTGTGGCTCAAAGGAGTAGGGCACCGGCCCCATATACCAGAGGTGGTGGGTTCAAACCCAGCCTCAGCCAAAAAAAAATTGGGAACAAATACAATATTTAAAATGGAGAAAAAAAAAAAAAGGCACCCCATCTGCAAAAAAGAAAAAAGACCTCCTAACTTCAGAGGAAAAAAAGCCCCCCTTAACCACAATAAAAGGCCCTACTAACTGCAAAATTAAAAAGAAAAAAATAGACCTCCTAACTTCAAAAAAGCATAAATCCTAACTTGTTCTTACCTCGGTCCTCAGGCAACAGCAGGCTCTGCACAGGCAAGCTTGTGAGTCCTCCAATCACAAGTCTCAGTCTCACCCCACACTGAGAGGAGGAGTTGAGAGACAGAGAGAAGGAGGGGAGTTGGAGAGTTCGGCACACATGCCATACATGCGCACTGCGGCCCAGGACAAGTCGGCTGCTAAACAGGACAGGCACCAGGGGCAAAAACACCAGGTGGGCCAGATAAATGTCCTGGCAGGCCGCATGTGGCCTGTGGGCCATAGTTTGAGGACCCCTGCTGTATGTGCTGGAAAAGTTTGTGTCCATGCTGGAAGGGAACATTAACCAAAACCTCAGCACACAGAGCCTCCTACAGACAGGAACAGAGTTGAAGACCATCATTGACTTTCCATTTCAGTGCTAGATTGACAACATCAACCTGATTAAAGTGCAATGGTACTGTGAGAAGAACATGGTCAGAAAGTTGCTCAGCTTCACCAAAGGATATGGAGTGGTCCTCTCCTCCCAAGAGCAGCCCAGACTGGCTGGCTTTCAGGAATTCCTGCAGACCCTGAGCACTCTCTCTAACCTGGGGTGACTGAGGTCCCTATAGCCCCTGTAGATAAGGGCTAGGCCAGGGCCCCTGCTTCCCCACTGACGCACATCAAAGGCTTCCTCACAGCCCTCACCACAGCCAAGCAGGATAGCACGGTCATCATTAGCCACCAAGGCAGCCTTAGTCAGAAAGGCCTCAAATTCTTCCTGATGAATCCACCCATGCACTTTGCTCAGGTGGTGGAAGAGTACTGGGTTATGGTCATTGCCAGGGGCACCCTGTAGCCAGTGTCTGATTTCTGGAACCATCTGCTGGCCGGTGATAGGGTGGAAGCTGAGCAAGTGATGGAGTTTTCCTCTGGTCACGTGATCCCTCCAGAAAACCTCCTGCCCATCGTTATCTGCAGCAGCATCTCCAACCAGCCACTGGAATTCATGTACCAGCTCAGGGAGCTGCCACACATGATGTGTGAGGCATGTCACATTCTCTGTAAGCTGTGCAATGCGGTTCCAGGAGGAATGGTCTGTTTCTTCCCTTCCTATGAGTACCAGCATCAAGTCCATACAACTGGGAAAAGAGCAGCCCACTGCGCCATCTGACCACCAAGAAGATTTTTCTGTTAACCCAAGAGTGCAAACCAGGTGGAGCAGTGCTGATAGAGTTTTCCAAGTGCATTGAGTGCTGTGGCCAGGCAAGAGGCTGGGTTGCAGGAACCCTGCTCCTCTCTCCATAGTTGGAAGAAACATAAGTGAAGGGATCAATTTATCTGCTAGCTTAGGCTGGTGTGTGGTGATGGTGGCCATGCCCTACCCCAAGGTTAGATCTTCAGAGCTACAAGAGAAGATGGCTTACTTGGACCAGATACTTACCAGAGACTTTGGTGGAGAACTGTACTTGAAGGCTGTCAACCAGTCCATAGGCAGGGCCATCAGGCACCAGTGGGATTTAGCCAGCAGAGTGCTCCTGGAACAGAGCTATGCTTTGCTCCCAATCCTGGCCAAAATGCCAGCCTGGATCTGAGACCACATGCAGATCAAAGCCTCCTTTGGCCCTGCCACAGCTGTTTTGTGGAAGTTTCAAAGGGAGAAGTCTGCCTCGTCCTGATACACAGTCATACCACCACCAGCGCCAGGCCCTTCCTTCACCCTGCCCACTGGAGATGGTATTTGCCCTGGGCCTGGCCTGCAGGGACCCTGCCCTGGAAAGGGAAGCCCAAGGGGGACAGTGCTGCATGCAAGATGCTGCCAGGGTCCAGGCATAGGTATAAGAGACCATCGGAAACAACTTGGCTAATCCTGAAGAAACAGGGGGTCCTAGCCAGCCTTGGGCTCATTTGTCCACAAGTAAAGAAAGTTATAAACAACCACATGAACTTGAGAAATGCATTAGCAGGCTGCCAGGGCAGCCTCCTCCCTGGAATCCAGTCTTTTTTCCCATTCAGTATGGCCAGGAGGCCACTCTTGCAGCATCTCCCCACTGCTGCCTCCTTAGGCCCATCTGCCTCTGCACCTTCTAGCTAAAATGAGCTGTTCGAGACTTTTCACCTGCTCTTTGACATTTAAAATGTTCCCCATTTCCAGTCCCTGGTGGCCCTAGGGATCCTCCTACCCAGGAGATTCTGAGTGTCCCCAGCCAACTTATCCCTCCCTGGATGCCATCTTCCTGGCCTGATTCCACTTCTTCCTCCAAGTTCAAAGCATCTCCCTCCCTCCCTCCCTCTCAACCACTTGAGTAAACTCCAAAACACCTTCTACCCTGGCATCAGCAATTAGGCAAAGGGCCATTAGCCTCTCTTTGTGACTTTTTAGAGATCCCATGTCTGTCACTGAGACTTTTTTCTGTGGGAAAATATCTTTTCCTCCTGGCTGTACATCTCTTGTGTCTGATCCCAGAGGAATGGGCCTTGGTGTCCTGGGACATTCTGCCCCATCACCTAGAGCACAGTGGGGCAGGAGGATACTTGCTAGCTGAAGAGACATATGTGCCCTGCATGGCTCCTGTTCTTAATTAACAGTGCACTATTGGATTCTAAGAAAGAAAGAAAGAGAGAGAGAGAGAGAGAGAGAGAGA
>CAUYON010194133.1:0-53719 GCA_963573935.1 Arctocebus calabarensis | reverse complement strand
GAAGAAGGAACGAATAATGTTGAAACAGCAGAAGCTACCATGAAAATTCTTTGTTCAGCACAAAAGCTGCTGGATACATATATAGTTAATCTAAATAAAACATACTTTATTTACAGCAACATCAGGCTGTAAGTCTAACCACAAGTGTCTAGCTATCTGTCAGTTCCCTAAAACTTAAAGCCTGGCCATAAATAAAAAAGAGAAAAATGACAGAGCACCTCTTTCCACAACCTCTGCAAGTGCCCAACCCCCAGCTTCAACCCTGCGAAGCCCTTCGGGTAACTTCCTCTTTGACTGTCCTAACTGAATGTTCTTGCTAGGACATGTCCACAGAGAAAGAAGTTTTTCCATCTTAGGGCAACGTTCCTCGGGGAGCACCTGAGGCCATGTCACTTTGCTTTGGTTGGAGAGTCGGTACCTCTCCACCCAACGGCGACATTGCAGGTTTGGGAATGTCACTCGGAGCTTGTAGATGGGGTTCCTGAACAGGGAGCACTGACATATGCTTCATCAGGTGTTAGGAGACCCAGTTTTGGTTTTGTCTCTGCCCGTGACCAGTTGTGTGACTTGGCATAACATCCTCTCTGAGTCTCATTTTCTGTAAAATCTGGAAAATGAGGGAGTTTGTCAAGACACCAGAGGATCATAAGCAGAGTTTATCTCAGAACCACCTAGATTTCTGGATGAGTACGCCCAGCCCATCCACTGAATCCAGACACCTGATGGGGAGCTTGAGGGCTGTGGATGTTAAATTAGCCCCACATGTGCTTTCGTTCACGCACCAAAGTTGGGAGTCGGTTGTGTTAGATAACGTTACCCCTGTAACAAGGCCCCAGATCTCATGTGTGAGCCACACGATCCAAGTTCGTTCTCATTCATTTGACGACCCATGCAAATACAGCCAGACAGACTCCACGTGGTGACTTGGTGCCCCTGCCCCTTCTACCTTGTGTCTCTGTCATCTTCAGTTGCCTCTCATGGGTGGCATAAGAAGCCATCTAGAGGGGGAAAGAGCGTGAAAGACCCTATTGGAATGTTTTGAGGGCCAGGCATGGGAGTAATGCATCACTTCCACTTGGACCCGTCTGATGAGACCACGGTCACAGGCCACACCTCTTGCAAGGCCCATGGGAAGGTCGTCCAGAGAAAGGCAAGGGAATGCATTAGGCTGACAGCTGGCAGTCTCTGCTGCACCACTAATGTGAAGAGCTTCTAATCTTTCTCCATGGCACTGTTCCTGAATGTTTGTCTTCGTGCCACTGCAGTCCTCTGTAGGAATCCCTATATGTGGCCACTTTCTTTCTGCCTGGCATCCGGGTATTTATCTGTCATTACCCCCCAGCTGGCGCTCTCCCTGGAGCAAAGGCTACATCTTATTCATCATATTTTCTGCTCTCCGAAGCACCCAGCCAGTATTTTGCACAGATTAGAAACTCAAATGTTAACTGAGTGAGTGACTTACATGCATGATTTTGAACAAACTCATTAGCCCAGGGAGGAAGGGCTGGAGCCCTGACATCTGCAGACCCAGGCTCTATCTTACACTAAATAGCAGGGTCCTCCCCAAGTCTTGGTGTCAGTAAAATTGGGCAACTGCAGAACCGATCTCATGAAGTTGTTGGAAGGATTAATGAGGTAATGGTTGCAAAGTGCTGAGCATGACATCTGGGTGAAAAACTGCACCTCCTTCCGTCTTTGCATGGGTTGGTGCCATCTCTGCAGTCTCGGCAGAGGTCATATGCACAACCAGTGGGACCAGGACAGAGCAGCTCCATTTCATATTTGCAAATGGCCTGGAAGTTTGGCACCAGGGAAAATAACATCTAGAATGGTGGGTACTCTATCTAGGGGGTCCAGCTGACTCTGACCGTCTCAATAGGATAAGGGACGATGTAATTGATCTAGAATTTCTTACTTTTACACAGGGCTTTGTAAGACAGGCTCTTACATCTGTTGTCTCAGTTCAGTGCTTAGCAAACTTAGTAAATCTTTTAGGTGTGATGGGGCTTGTATAATGTCTGTCACAACCACACAACTCTGCTGGTTTAGTGCAAAAGTCGCAACAGGTAGTATGGTAACAAATGGGAGAGGCCACACTCAATGAAACTGTCTTTACAAAGACAGGCAGCAGGTCTGACCTGGGCGAAAGTTCAAGCTCAGTCACGTCGGGGTTATGTGGCTCTTCTTGCTATGGCTGACTGGACCAGAGGGGATGGACCTCAAAGCCAGCCAGGCCTTTGGCCAGTGACCAACCCAATTGTCTCCCTCGAGAACTGAGAACACATGAGGGGCAGCCTATAGGGCTTCGCTTGTCAGCACCCGGCTCACACGTGGCACCCTGTCCGTATCAAGTGAAGGGGTGGACCAAGCAACCCAGAGACCAGGTCGCGTGTGGTGGACATTGGCATCACAAGGTCACACACATGGGGGCAGGTCAGAGACTGAGAAAGGAGAGAAGGCGGAGACCCGCTGTGGCCTTGGGGAGAGAGAGCGAGATGGAAGGGACAGAGCTAGACAGTTGAGTCCTGTTGAGTTCCAGCTCTGCCTGAATTCTGCTGACCATTAAAATGAGCCCCTTTCTGAGTGAACTTTCTCCTGTTAATTTCTGTTCCAGGGGCGGCAATGGTGGGGCAAGAAATAGGATTCAACTCTGTTGGAGGGCCTCCGCTGCTAACCAATGGTTCTCAAGCATTTCATCTTTGATTCCATCAGGGAATCAGAAATGGCAGAAATGGAAACCCGCTGTCCTGAGCACAGGCCGCGTCCCGGCCTCCAGGCCTTCCACAGTGTTCCCCGTATGTGGTGCCTCACTGGACGGCATGCTGCCCTCCTGGTAAGTGTGGAAGCTCCAGGCTGTTCCGCCCGGGCAGGACGCATTCCACAGTCTGTGCACACACACTATGCACTCCCCACACACACAACACACACCCCCACGCATACCACACACATACACACACCACAAATACTACACAGCATGTATACACACCACACACATACCACATACATGCACCACACACACGGCGTACACACACCATGCACACAACACCTATAACACCGCACACACCTATATACACAACACACGCTCACACTTATACACCACATATACTACAAACACACATGTACCCCATATCACACACACATCACACACACTGCAGCCCCACACCATAAATTCACTGACACGCACATCATATACCTGTACACACAACACACCACACATGCACACAACACACGCCCCAAACACACTATCACTGCTCATAGGCATACCACACAGGATGCCGCACAATCACACACCCCGCACACACACATCACGGTGCACACACGCACTATTTCCCGGGTTCTTTGCTGTCAGGCCGACTCTCTGGGCCGCCTCTCCACAGTCCCAGAATCCTAAATGCCAGGCTTGTGAGCAATTCAGCAGATTCCCGCTCTGTTCCGGTTGCCCCTCATTTCCTCCTATTGTTTGAGGGGAGTGCGCTTGAGGCCCGTGGGTTTGTGGGAGGAAGTGGCTGAGAATGTCCTGTTTGTGGGTTTGTCAGTGATGTGGAAGGCGGCTTCAGATTCTAATTTCTGGGGAAAAATCAGAAGGGAGGGAACCCCAGGCCCTCTTCTCCGGGCGATTTTTAATGCATTTAGCACATATTTGCAAAATCCCCACTGCGTGGAAGCACTTTGCCAGGCACTAAGGCATGTTTGGGAGAGAGCAAAGGAAACTAAGAGGGCTCTGGACCCATGTCCTGCTGGAAATGACCACTGGCAGGCCAGAGGGTGGGGTTGGTTTAGAGAAACAGCCAACTCTTGCTGAGCACTTGTGTGGCTGGGACACTGCCAACCAAGCCCTTTCCTGCTGCAGTCCGAGGAGGTGGGCTCCATTTGCTCCCCATTTTAGAGATGAAGAAATGAAGGCTCTGACAGGAGGTGACCTAGCCATTAAGACTGGAACCCGGGCCAGGCTGACTTTGGGAACAAACAAAAGTAGCAAAAGAAGCACAGCCTGTTAAGACAGTTGGCTGCACAAATGGATTCAGGTTTTGGGTTCCAGATGGGGACCTAGGAGCCTGAGGGAGGAGAATGTCCAAGCCAACCTCAGGGCTCCCAGGGTAAGCTCCTACCCAGGGTCATGGGGCTGAGTGTCCTGGTGCTGCCTTGGGGAACTTCCTGGCCTGAATTGGGCTTTGATCTGGCATGTTCTGGTCCCCTTTCCACCTTTCCACCTCCCCATCCCTAGCCTTCCTGTGCCTTCATGCAGGCTGGTGGTATAGTGTGATTGGGTGGGATTCTCCGTGTTTGGAACAAGCTCAAATGTAAATCTGTTTTTCCAGAAAATTGTTATTGTACAATTGACAAGGAAAGAGTTCACATTCCCAAAATCTTGGTGCCCTGCTCTTAATGACACCCTCCAATGGAAAGAGAGATTTCTCTGGGCCATGCTCAGAGCTTGGGCGTGTGCCCAATGACCCACTTGTGGTCAGAAAATTAAAAGGACACAGGTGGGCAGAATCCTGACTTGGGCCACAGCTCAGTTACCGGAGGGGTCAGGAAGTGGCCTCCTCCCTTGGCCCTGTTGCCACTCCCCACAGCCTGACCCAGGTAGCTTAGGGAGCTGGGGTCCAGCTCAGGCTCTGAGATGAACTTGCTGTGTGACCTGGACAAATGGCTCTCTCCTCTTGGCCTCTGTTTCCCCATGTGTTCAGTGAGGACAAGATAGTGGCTGCACATTGGAATCACCAGGAAGCTCTAAAAGGATGACCAAGGACCACCTCCAGCTCCAGCAAGTCTGACCTCATTTGTCTGGGGTGAGACCTGGTTATTAGTGCTTTTAAAAACATCCCCCAGCAGTGCGGCACCTGTGGCTCAAGGAGCAGGGTGCTGGCCCCATATACAGGGGGTGGCGGGTTCAGGCCCAGGCTGGGCCAAAACTGCAAAAAAAAAAAAAAAATCCCCCTGCAAATTCTAATGTGTAGCCATGGCAGAGAAGCCTGGACCAGATGGCCATTCTGGTTCTCCTCCAGGTCTCTGGGGATGGGTTGGGGTCTCTGCTTTTGGAAGGAGAAACCAATCTATTTGAAAATCAGAGTTGTTTTTACTTTCCTCTGTTTCCTTACTTGATTGATCAGCTCAGACTTTGCAGGTGACATCACTGATATTGGTGAATGCTTTCACATCATTCTGGAGTATCTGGGATGGAGGGATAGACAGCTGGAGTCGTGCTGTTCTATGTGGTAGCCCTTAGCCATGTGTACCCATTCAAACGTGAATGGATAAAAATTCAATAAAATTGAAAAGCCATTTCCTCAAGTATTCAATCCCGGAGTGTGGCTGCCCCGGGTGGCACAGGCGTACAACCATCCCGTCATCACAGAAAGTTCTGTAGCACTGTGCTGATCTAGACACTAGATTTCAGTCCATCCTCTTTATAGATGGGGAAACTGAGGCCCAAAGGGGCAAAGGGGTTGCTTCTCGGTCTCAGAGCTGACTGAGGCTCTATACTGAAATCCCCTGCTTTGATGGAATTAGGGGAAGAGTTTGGATGCTCAAGACTGAAGTGTTCCTCATCTTTCTTCCTGTCTGTCTCCACCACTAAAATGGAAACACAATGTCTGGCTACCTCTGCCAGTGCTCGACACAGTGGGTGCTCCAGTATACACTGATAGAATAAAGGAAGGCAGGGGGAGCTTGTGCAGTAAACAGAGAGGGGGCTTCAGAGGAGGGGCAGGATAGGAAGGAAACTGAGGCAGAGAGGGAGGTGGCCACATGGGGCAAGCACTGTCAAAATATGGGTCAAATGTCCACAAGGGCTTTGGGGATGTTCAGTGGCACAGGGCTAAGGGCTGGTGGGGCGAGGCTAGCAGTTGAGTTTGGGTGGCCGCATTTGCTCAGATGCTGGGTCAGTGCCTAGCCCTGTTCCTGTCCCTCTGGAGCCTCGTGTACGAGGGTGTGTCCCAAAGGACTTCCACAGCCAGGCCCTGGGTTCCTGTTCAGTAGCAGACGGCAGGGCACTGGTGGCTGAGGGAGCCACACCGCACTGGTTTCCCGGGGCCTGGGTCTTTAGAGAGCACAGGCAGGAGCCTCTGCTCCTCCAGCCTACATATCCCACCCTGTGGAAGAAAAGGGATCCTCCTTCCTAGCCCCTCAGCTCTCAGCTCCAGAACTTGGAACAAGGAAGCATCTTCACAAAAGGGTATTGATTTTATCAACGTGGCTCAGAGCCAAGTCTGTTATCTGGAGTGGCCTCAGCTGGGCCTCAGCGGGGCTACTCAGAGGCCCAGTGGTGTCTGGAAACGGCCTCCCTCTGCAGCCTCCTCCTCCCTAGGCCTCCTCTAGCACCCCTAGGGCCTTGTCTTCAGGCTGAAATGAAATCTCGGATGCAAGGTGTTTTTAGGATAATACTGAGTGGTTTTTAGAAGTACAATTTCATTTTCTTTTCTTTTCCAAATTCTCAGTAGAACATCTATTAGCGGTTTTTTTTTTTTTTTTTTTTGGTTAGTATTCAGGGGGCCGAGCCAGGGGCAATTAGAGCTCTCATTTAGAAAATTCCACCCCAGTGCTCTGACAGTGGCATGCTAATAGCAATTGAATTATAAATTTCAGCTCCACGAAAAGAGGAGAAGGGAGCAGTTTTGCTGAGTGGAGCCCTGGTCTCAAGTTTAGACCAAAAAAATAATGCTGACAGGAAGGCGCCCTTGCCCCTGCAAAACGGTTGAGATGTTACATGGCAAAAAGATGTGCACTGGTGTCCTTCACATCCCCAGCAGTATGTGGGAGCAGGTCCTGACTGCCTTTAGAGAAGTGACCCTCTCCACCCTTAGGAAACCCACCCCAAGTGGCCTGAGGGTCAGATGGCCAACTTCTTCAGTTGCAGTTGGGAGTTTCAGCAGTAAAGGCAAAGCTAGGATTAGAACCTAGATTGGGACTCCAAATCACATGGGGTTTCTCTTTAACATGCTGCAGAAATAAATCAACTTTTGGGAAACTTTCCTGCTCCTTGTGCCTCAGGTTTCCTACCTGTAAAATGGCTTTGTTAGGTGGACTAGATGAGTGTTTTGGAAACTTCACTGCTTTGTAACAGGTTGGGGGACCCCATGTGTGGAAGGGGTCGTGGTCAAGGATCTGGCACTGGAGTCACACAGCTTGAACAAAAGCCCAGTCTCGAGGACCCCTCTGTGGCTGAGAGCTAATTCCTTTACCTCCCGTCCCAGCCACATTCAGGTTACTGGCAAATCTGTACAATAGGAATGATTCTCCCTCTCTCCCCACACGCCCTCTGATTGATAGAATTAAGGAAGACAGTAGTGTGTGACGTGTGTGAACAGGTGGGAGATCCCCACAGTGCCAGCTATCCGGGAGGCTGAGTGAGTTAAAGAGTAAAGGGAACACCCGCCATGCTCTCCTCGCTGGCTGTTCTTCAGGGAGTCTGGGTCTCATGGGAATCTCAGCAAACATTTGAGTGAAGACTTGCCCAAACCAAAGCTATGTATCTGGAGAACCACACCTTGCCTTGGTTTCTTCCAAGTTAATGATCCATTGACCCATGAGAAGATTCCATGCCTCAGTCCTACAACCTTCTCTCTGCACCCATCCCTGCCACACAGCCTGGTCTCCCTTGGAATGCTAAATCATGGCCTTGTGCCTTGGCCACATTTCCACTGTCCTCACTGTGCAAACTCCCAACACCTCTGCCCCATCTCTGCTCTCAGTTGAAGTCCTTGCACCTACTTTGGTGAGGAAGTTAAAACAACCCAAGAACGTCTGCAAGCTCCCCACATCCCTGCCCCCACAACCTGCCTTCTCTCCCTATAGCTGACGGAAGATCCCTGCAGCTAAGGCTCAGCCCTGGTGCCACCTCTTCTCACCTGCTCTGAAAGCAATTTCTGCCTCCTTCTCCTGCATCAAGGTTTTCTGTCTTCATGGGTTCATTCCCATCCACATCCAACACGCTGCACTTTCTCCTTGGAAAACAAAGTGTGACCCTACACCCCACTCAGCGCCTCCCTCAGTTGGCTCCCTGAGGACGCAGGACTGATGTCCTTGCTCCTCTCTTCCCAACCTCTTCCTTCCTCCTTCCCTCATTCACTTTTCCTCTTTACATTTGCTACAAGCATGCTACATTCCTTATTTATTCTAGAAGGCAATTTCTCTGAGCAGGGCAGGATTTGGACTGGTGCGTTTCTGACCGAGACCTTAGTGCCTGGAACAGTGCTGGTGCAGATAGGGCCAAATAAACATATTAGATGAATGAGGTGATGGGTTCATAGAGGACCGAACACTTTCACGTCCACCATTGAGTTATTCAATCAGACTGCCGCAACTGACGTGCTTCTCAGTTGCTTTCATTTTGCAGAGGAGGGACAGAAGCAGGGAAGGGTGATTTACTTCTCCAAGGTCCCTGGGCCAGGCTGGTGGCAGATTCAACCTCTGACTCCTGTCTGACTCCTAGCTCAGTGCTCCATTCTTTACTCAGAGCTGCCTCCAGTGAAGGCCCCCAGCCCTGTTCTTCTAGGCACCTGCCGGGAGGGGCTTCCTGCTCTTGATGGCAAGAATGAGTGGGAGACCCTAGCATTAAGCCCACTGCCCAGCACCTTGGTGACCCCTCCTGCACCTGCGGCTGTGTGTCCGTGTGGCCTTCTGAACCTCCCTAGTCCAGCTACGTGTTGTGTTGGTTAAGATATTACATGTGTGTGTGGGGGGGTGTCATTAATTCAAAGGCAATTAGGTATCCAATATTTCTTATTCTGCCTGCTAGTAGGAATTAATAGAAAACCTTTCAATCAGCAACAACTGCAAAACAATTTCTGGCCTCAAAGACAATCAATGCGACCCAGCAGAGCATGCTTCTGTCTTGGGGAGGCTATTCATTTCTGGTACTTTTAAACCGGAGAGAAACGTTCCATTTCCATCATCTTTAGAAGCCCCTGCCTGCATGCTTTGTAGGTAGAGACATGGCAATCTATACGGCTGTCTCTGCTCATCCTCATGTTGTTCCAGGTGCTAGGAGTGTTCACAGAAGACCCAGCACGGTGGCAAAAGGCGAGTGACGTTTATGTTATACGGAACACTAGTGATTGCCTTTCCCAAGCCCCCCGATAAGAGCTGCTGGGACCCCATGATGCCAATCTAAGAATATGAAACCCTGAATCTTGCCACTGGGTGGTGTGTCCTAGAAGTTTCCCAGAGCCAGTGGTTTTGGAGCACCCCTGGGGCGTTGGTGGCATCTCCCCTCTCCTCTGCCACGCACGCCCAGTCCCAGGGCCGGCATGTGCCTTAGTTTCTCAGCCACCGTGAGGTCTGGAGTCTGCCGGCTTGGCGATGTCCCTGACTTCCTGTCTAGTTTCTGTCTCCCCAGGGGACCTGCGAGGAGGAAGGTTCATTGGTGGCTCCTGCTCCTCCATCTCCTCTTGCCCTCCCCCCTTTTCCTGTGTTCGCACTATGTTCTGCTCTTTAGCTGGCAGGAATTGTGGGGGCTCTTGAACACTGGCGTCCATGGAGTGTGGGGGGTTTTTCATATGCCCGTAGGGACAGGTGATCTCACACCTGCATGGGTATGGCAGGGCAAGGGAGACTACAGGTCAATCAGGTCCCAGGGGAGATGCAGAGAATGCTCTAGAACAAAGGCACCTTTTGCACCAGCTTCTCGGATATGAGGATTGACTGAAACCGACGTCACTTCTGCACATTCAGCTTGTGGAAACTCCAGCATGAATGCCAATACCTTGGGTTCACCCTAACATCAACCGCAAAGGCTGCTCTTGGGGACAGCACAGACATTTTGAAAACCGACCACGTAAGCACCACATGAGAAGCACCTCCCCCAGCCTTCCCCAACACTTGCACAGGGCAGAGGGACAAACCAGTTTCAAAGGGCCTGAAGTTGGAGGTAAATGGTGAGGGTGTCTCTGTGGTTGGCCAGACCTGAAGGCGCCAGAGAAGCGGGAGGGCTCAAGGTGCTGGTTTTTGATGTGGTGGATTCAGGGGAGGCGAAGCTCAGCTTGGGCCAACACAGAAAGGTTTCACTGGGTTTCCACAAGTGAGTCGCAGCTCGTCTCATCTGGCAGGTTACAGACAAACGACCTATGTAAGCAGAGCCTGATGATGCAATATTGAAGCTATGAAAGATGATGAAACTTTAGGAGGCTAACATTCGTGGTGAGAAAACCCTCATTTCTAAATACAGACCAGCATTCCTGGCTCTGCCACCCCTTCTCTCCCCTCATGTCACCCTCCTCTGCCCAATCTTAGGAGCTCGGCCCCTCCCCTCTACCTGACATGCATCTAACCCTTACCACAAAGGGTGCCCTTCGCTGCTGCTGCAGAAACTGAGGTGCAGAGCGAGGAAGAGGCCACCTGTCAGGAAATGACAGAGCTGGGAGAGAAACTCAAGGAGGTGTGATTCCTCATGCCTTCCTCAACAGGGGCTCCCAGGAGATTTGGATGAACGCCAAAGTCCCCAAGTTTCCTGAGCACTGCCATCCACGCACGGAACGTGTAATGAGCATTTAGGAGGCGTTAGGTGGCTGCCTCAGGCAGTGGGGCTCATCTGAGTAGTGCACAGGGGACTAAATGCCCTAATTTTGTGATCTGTTCTGTTCTCCAAAGTCCCCACGCTGACATTTCTTAGGCTTTAGGTCTGAGATTGCCTCCGTTGTTTATTGGTAAAGGGAATAAGGAGGTGATGACTGTGATTACGTGGTTGTGTTTGCAATTAAGCGTGGTTTCTAATGACTGTGTGTTGACACAGTCTCATACAGCCTGTCTCTGTGGGCGGAGAGATAATGCCTTTTGTGCCTCCGGGGAGTTGTACTTGCATCGGTGTGACATCACCGTGGATGTGTGATGTCCTTCCAGGTCACGGCAGTGTCAGCGGCTGGATAGCCTGACAGCTCCATGGGTGGCTTCCTAGGCCTGGAGAAATTTCCTTTCTAGGGTGGGGATGGCGTGGACTTGTGGATCCTCATCTCCTACCAGATTCCAAAGCTTCCTGCTGCTGATTCCCAAAGCCTGCCCCAACTAGCTTATTTCCTTTATTGCAGTGTCTTTCTGTTTTGTTTTAAGAGATGCGGTCTTGCTATGTTGCCCAGGCTGGTCTCAAATTCCTGGCCCCAAGCTCTCCTCAGTGTCCTGAAGTTCTAGGACTATAGTGTGAGCCAATGCCCGGCAGCCTTGTGCTTTTTGACCAGGCGTGGCCATCTGTCCATTTATTCATGCATCTGTCCATCTGTCCATTTATTCATGTGTCTGTCCATCTATCCATCCATCCAGCAGCACTCATGATTTAGTCTCTCTCCACTGCCCTAAGATAAGGCCTAGACTCCTGGGGTATTGATGGAGGATTATTTTGCTCTAAGCAATAGAAAGTCTTAACTGAAACTAGTCTAAGCCATAAGGACATTTGTCACCTCAAAGTCCAAAAGTCCAAGATAGAGCGTGCTTCAGACAGGATGTTGAGGTTCTGACCTCACTTCTCCCCGGTTTCACATATCTCCCCAATCCAGAGCACTGGCTGCAGCCTTAGGCGGGGGGTGGGAGGCTGAGAGGGCTGCAGCCACTCTGAACATCACAACCAGACCCAGACACGATAGTGTCCCAGGGATGAAGAGGGCTCCTCTCTTTATCAGACTCCTTCCTGCAGAAGGTGGGTGGGCAGGGCAAGAGATGGCTGATGTGTGAGGATTTTCTAACCCCCAAGGGAAGCCATGGACCGATCACAAAGAATGAATCCAAACCCACTGGCTGTCTCAGTGGGTCTTAAGCCAGGCCAGGCTGAGTGGAAAAAGACAAACAAGCAGCCACCTTTAGTGGGTTCCTAGATGCTGAGGGACCAGGCCAGGTGCCATTGTGCCGACGAGCCCCTGACTGTGGGCAGCAGACTCTCTCTTCCCCAGAGCTTGACACTGCACAGCTTGTCACTGGGGAACACCCTCCCAACTGCTCACCTCTCCATCCTCCCCCTGCCCGCCCTAGGATCCTACAAACAGGCTTCTCACTTGTTACTTTGGGTGCACTTTTCATTTTGCCCAGGAAGGGAGACGGTCAGCATAATGGCTCCCTTGTCTGAGTGTGTCACCAGAGCAGAGGCTGCCAACACTGCCTGCAAGCTTCCCTCTCCACCTTGCTCCAGTGCCCCCAGGCCAGAACATCTCCTCTGCCCCTTCCCTAAACAGAGGTGGTGGCAGCAGTGGGCACACGAGCTGTGATGCCAGAGTCCCTGAGCTCAAATGAAAGCCTTTGAATTGAGCGTGGAGGCAGGTAGGGAGGACTGTGCCTGGCCCAGCCTTCTTTAGTTTTCTTTCAAAATGTGGGTGGTTCATGCCTGTAATCCTAGAACTCTAGAAGACCAAGGCGGGTGGATTACTTGAGCTCAGGAGTTTGAGACCAGCCTGAACAAGAGTGAGACCCCCATCTCTACAAAAGATGAGGCAAAAGGATCACTTGAGCCCAAGAGTTTAAGGTTACTGTGAGCTTTGATGCCATGGCACTCTAACGGGGTGGCAATAAAGTGAGACTCAGTCTCTCAAAAAAAAAAGAGAGAGAGAGTTAGAAAAGGGCCCATTGTGAAGGTGTTTTGTAGCTTGAGTTGGGGGGAAATGGCTCTTGGAGGGAGAACGAAGGAGGGGATCTTTCTGGGCACCACTTGCCAAGTGCCCCACCTTCTCCTGAGGCTCTACTACATAAAAGGAAGGTCAGAAAGTGGAGCATAATTTAGGTATTCATTCAACAAATTTCACCAAGCACCTACTGTGTGCTAGCACCTGTGCCCAGCTCTGGCTAGAGACACCGAAGTTGATAACAAAAGGCCCAGGAGGGGTGAGGCATGAGGGCTTGGACAGACTGCTGTCCAGCAGTGGGTGACTAAGCAAGCTTATAATGTCTCTGAATCTCAGTTTCTCAGTCTGCAAAATGGGAACACTACCTCAGAGGGAGATTACAAGATTAGATGGAATACAATATGTGTAAAGCATTTAGTCAAAAGAATGATAGAATATGATCATGATGATGAAAATGATAATGATGGTGAAGTTCCTCCCCTTGGGGAAATCACAGGACACTCTGGAAGTGCAGGTTGGGCACCAGAGCTCAGCTGGGGCTCCCTAAGGCAGTGACTCTCGAGCTGTGGTTCCCTAGGCATTCCAGTCCAGGGACGGGGGGTGCCTCTGCTACAGTCACTAACAACCCCCAGATCTCAGCAGTTTGACATGACAATTTACTTCTTGTCCATATACAGAGACACAACATCTAGCTGTCCTTGCAGTGACTCAGGGACTGAGGCTGCTTTGACCTCAGGGGTCCAGTTCTGCAAACCCAGAGGAGTCAGTGCTTGGAAAACTTTTGCTTGCTCTTCTGGGCCTCAGCTGAAAATGACACTGGTTATCCTACCACCACCTGGACCTATCTCACTGTGGGAGTTTGGGGGTGGGAAGGGGAAGGGCACACGTGAATACTCCATGAACAACAAATGTGCCCATGCAGAAGGTGAAGCGGGGGCCTGCCAGGCAGAGGGAGCTGGGACAGGAAGGGTGTTTGGGAGCCACAGTGGTTCAGGGTGTCTGCAGGCTGAGAACAAGGAGGGGAGCTTGGGGCTGGGTGCTGGTGAGGGTGAGGCAATGGGCAGGGCCTGGGGGTCAGGCAAGGCCGGGCCAAGGAAGCCCCTGGGGAGGCTGCTGCGGGATCTGGGCAAGGGAGACAGAGGCCTGAGCTGGGGCTGTGGCAGTGGGACAGGGGTGAGTGGGGACCTTGAGTTGTCAACAAGTGGGATCAAGTCTGGAACAGAGGTAAATCCCAGACCTCTTCCTTGGGGGACTGTTGTTCCCTGAGCAGGGGATGGGGGGCAGCTCTGGGGGAAGATGAAGAGCTTGGGTAGGGAGGGATCTGGGCCTTAGAGGGCTCACAGAGACCTGGTGTACAGAGTCATTTACCTGTTGACACAGGAGCACCCGGCAGAGCAGCTGTCTGGGCTCAGCCATCCCTGTGCCTCTGGCCCCAGGTGCAGAAGGGGGCCCACCAAGTAAAAGGCCCTGCATGCCATCTTGGTGCTGAACTTCTGCAGCCAGTCACTGCTGCTGAAGTTCCCCTAGTCGGGACGTAAATAACTGGGGCAGGCAGGGGAGGTGGGGCCACAAACTGGAGGTGCACAGGTGGGCACACCACATAAATACCCTGCTCTGCAGTTGTTGAGGTGATTGAAACGTGATTAACCCTCCCTCCCATGGTCTTAGGTCTTTGGAATCCAATATATTAAAACTGCTCTCCTCTGAAACTGGCTCCTGCAAACAGGGCCATTCTGGTAGGCATCACAACAAGCCTCGTGCATTATTGAACAGCAGAGGCAGCTCCGTGTGCCCTGAAGTCTTCTGCCTGTTCTCCCTTGCACTCTGGCGTTTATTTCAAAGCCTCCTTTCAAGCCAACACAGACGCTAACTATCAGCCTCCAGGGGGGAGCCCCACAGCCTAAACATGCTGTTGCCTCTCACTTTGGGGGAGGATCAGGTTATCTGGAGATGAACCAGAGGTGAGCTCCTTACAAATCCATCCATGTCCATGCTACATTTTGGCCATTTCACAGATGGAAAGAGGGAGGTGTGGGGGCAGGGCGACACTTAAGTCGCTTGCCTGGTCCACCAAGCAAAACCATCCTAGGGAGAAAACAGAAGCTGAAAACTCTGTCCTGGCTTACGTAAATCATGGCTGCACCCCTTCTCTGCAGAGAGCAAACATGGGACCTGCTAGGATGCTGAGGAAGAAGCTGCCCCTGTGCAATCCCATTGGGAAGTGGCAGATCAAGAATTACAGCCGTGCTCTCTGGAACTGCATGGCCCTGTGGTGGCCCAAGTGCCTTTTATTAAACAGAGGACTATCCAACAATAAACATTGCTCATGCAGGGCCAGAGAAGTGACCACAGTTGGCTCTTTCCCAGCATGACTGAGTCAGCAGGAAATTAGCCAAGGTGCGGAAAACCTTGCATTCTGTGGTTCTGGTGTGTTGCTATTTTGTAAATACAAAGCTGGAAGGACTGGAGACTGGAAAACACATGCAGATACTCTGAGGGGCTAGGATCTCAGGGTGCCGGGCAACAGCAGTGAGGGAAGGGGGGGCTGGACTGATGTTAGGGGACTTGGGAAGGGGTCAAAGGCAGAGCCCCCTCAACTATAAGTTTCCTTTTCCAGAAAATGGGTGGGACGATGTACATTACTATTATTATGCAGAGATCAGAGTTTGCTAAGTGCAGAGGCTTTTGCGGGGAGAGCGTCATACTTGGGTGACTCCCTTGTCAGCTATGACTTGCCAGCTGGGAGTCCCTGTGTGACAGGATCCCTCTTCAAACCTACTGCTCCATGTTCGTACTTCCTACGTCCATCTTTAAGAGACAGGTGCCTGGGCCCAAAGAACCGGACTCATGCAAAAGCGTTTGTGACTCGTGAGCCCCAGAGATACCCAGGGCATGATTATTTTGGGCGTGCCGTTTCTGCATCACTTTGCCTGGGGCAGGTCCTCCTCTGCTCAAGGACCTTTATTTATTTGTGTTGGGCTTTTACATGTGACGGAAATAGTTGGGGCTCAACAGAAGAGGAGTGGTCTATCTGTCTCATCCCATTATTAATATTCCAAATAAGAATTATGTAGCCATTTCTATGAATATTTGATTCCTTGACTTTTCAACTGCCAGCTCAGGTCTCTGACTGGATCGAAAGAAGCACTAGCTGTTTTTACAGCGACTCCACCAGGGAGGCAGCTGCAGACCCTGATCGCAGCCTGAGACTTAGTGACTTAGTTTGGTTGGTGTGAGGACAAGACTAGTGATGCAGACGTCAGCACTGGTGGTTCCCCGAAGGACAGAGGACTGCACTCAGCTCCTATTGAGGCAAGTGCTGGAAGAATTGGCTTCTGAGGTCTGAGTTTGTTGGAGGCAGGTGGGAAGCTCTGCGTGAAGGCTGGTTCCTGGGGTCCCTGATGGGAAGGGATGGGTGCTCCACACCCAGTGCTCATGGCAGTGGTTCCTGGGGGGGGGGGGGCGTATAATCCATGGATGGTAGAAGAGGGGACTCCAGGCTTCCTCTCCAGCTCAGGACCCGGGCACAGAGGATGACCAGGCCCCACCTCTGAGGCAGGGGGCACGGCCAAGTCATTCTGTCCTGGCAAGAGAGGAACCAGCCCTCATGGGTCAGGGCCCAGAGGTCTCTGTTGTCCAGGAGGAGTCCTTTTAGAATTCTCCGCTTCTCAGGTCCTGGACTCTGTCCTAGAGTCCACCAGAGGACAGGTACACCCTGAAGAGAGAAGGAGAGGCAGGTGTTCGCCCCTGACCAGGGTCTCCAACTGCAGTGGAGTCTCAGAATTTTATTTGCCTTCGCATCCATAGTAAATGTAAATTTAACTTTCTCACACCAGGGTTAGACAGCCTTGATGCCATACCCAGCTCCCCACCTCTTCCCAGTCCTGCAGTGGAGCTGATCCAGACATTTGCCTTATACAACCAGCCCTCCCTATGGGATAGCTGGACACAACCTCCCTGATGCCCCTAATCTCCGCACACCATGGTGTCCCCTTCTGAGTCACAGCTGACCCCACCTGCCCGCTCCAAACCCCCCAGTCAGAACGTCCCACTGGCGACCTGCTGGGGGCACCCTGGGCCTGGGAGAGGCTCTGCCCGCAGGCCCTTTGCTTTCTCACTTGCCCTCCATCTTCTGGGTGAGTGTGCACGTCCCTGACAAGCCCCCCTTTCACTTGGCCCCGCACGGCACGCTGCCCTCTTCTCTCTGGAATCTGTAAGGGATAAAAAACTGCTTCTGATGTCTCCTGCATTTTGTTCAGATGCCTCTTCTGAGTCTCACCTGACCACAGTGAGGCTCTCCCAGTCTTTCCAGGTCAGGACTCTCCCAGAGAGGGGCTATCTTGGAAGGAATAAACTGGACTCAGGTCAGACAAGAGCTGTAAGGGCGTCTGCTAGAACAAACAGTTTCCTGTGAGAGGGACACCTGGTCACTAGTTGGCTGTAGCTACCTGCCAGGACAAAGAAATGGCCAGTTAAGATGCACTGCACGTGTCCACAGCTACCTCCTCCCATCCCTGATCCCGGTCAGTGCAGGGCTAGTTTGGGGCCACTCTCCTGGAGAGAGCTCAAGACCAAATCAGAGGACAGTTCAACACCAGCCTTGGAGCCTGTGCTGAATACTGTCTGGGAGTCTTTGTGGTCACTGGTTTAGAGCCAGGTGGCCCAGGCAGCAGGTCTGGTGTCAAAGGGGGTGTCCGTTATGAGCTGGCTCCTATTCACCTCTGTCCTGGTCTGGGTGTCCTTGCCACCTAGGAGTTTGCAGCTCATGTGCCAACTTCCCAAGTGCACCCTGCAAGGCTCTTATACCCTCTTAGCACCACACCTTCATCCATACCCACGCGGGGCTTTAATTCCATCAAAGCGACTTGTAAGGAGCCAACCCCTGTCCAAGAGCAGAGTCCTGGGAAATCGCCAGTAATGTTTTGTGATGACCTTGCCACAGAACTCAGTTTTCAGAACCACCATGTCTGTGGCCCCAGAGGCTCCCTGGGAAGCCCTGTGGATGAAGCCGATGGATGTGTAGGAGCGAGGGAGGGAGACAGGCCCAGGAAGAGGCAGGACTGCAGTCACAGGGCCTCAGACCCCTCCTGGCAACATGGCCTTGGACCCAACTCACTTTGCCTATGCAGTGAAGGTGCTGGGGTGCGTGTCAAAGCGTTTAGTTATGGGGCTGACCAAAGCAGACTTCTGTTTTGGAATGACCCTGGCTGTGTATGTAGAAGAACCAGTAGTGGATGTCAGGAAGGAGGCAGGGGAGGCAGCAGGAGGAGGCTGTTGTAACAGCCTTGGGGGAGATGTCATAGGGCTTTAAACTAGCAGGTCTGAACATCAATGGCAGCGGGGAGCATGTTAAACATGCAGATTCCTGGGCCCACTGAAGAATGATCTTTCACATGGGGGCCCAGGAATCTGCAATTAAAAAATTTCCCAGGTGCTTCCAAGATGAGCCAGACTTGGGAGGATGATGGTGGCTCACTGCATAGGCTAAGGGAGTGCCAGGGGCCAAGACCACACTGGGGCTTCTCCAGCAGGCACCTGGTGGGCAGGTGCAGGACAGATACTTACGGGTCTGGGTTGGACCCAGCCGCGGAGTTGGGCTGGGGAGAGTACAAATCCCAGTGAGCCTCTGGGAGTGTCTGCTGTGGGTGTTCATTTGTATTATCTTCCTGAGCACTGCTTTGTAACATTTCACTGCATTAAACGCTCAACCAAAAAATTAAATTTATTTAGAAGGCTCAGGTATTTCACATCTAGGGCAAGCGATGCTGCTCTAAATTTACCAAGTCAACAGCTCATTTTTGCCTTTGAATGGGTTGTAGATCTTATGACAGAAGCAAGTAAGTGAAAATCTACCAGCAGTAAACTTTATCTTATTGGCGAAATGTCTATTATGCAGCTACACATGTAGTTAATAGGTACTGCCCTTCAACAATTGTAGCAATAAAGTCATAGGTGGTGATAACAATGACACTGTCTCTTTAATCACCTGCAGGGTCTTCGTATTGTCAGTTACTGGCTATAAGTTCCTTCCTGGCCTCAGTGTACCTGATAAACATGTGCACCTTTCTGATGATGCAGACATCACTAATGTCACTGGGGTCTCTATCTTATTTTCCTTCAGAGGATTATGCCCGAATGTTTGGGAGCCCTAAACTTTAGTGGTGAGGAGTAGATACAGTGAAAATCATCAAAATCATGAATCATATAAGGTTCATGTGCAACTTAAAATTGCACACTATTTTATTTTTATTTTGGAATGTGAACAAGGAAATATATATATCTATATTTCTAATTCAAATTAGAAATGTTTAGGTTACAGTGTTCATTTGTTAGGTACAAATTTTTAGATTACATTGTTCTCACTTCCAGGGTAAAGTTCAAGTTGTAGGAGAGCCCCTCAGCAGGGGTGGGAGGGATGTGTGCTGATAATTTCACACTATTTTAAATTTCACGTGAACTTTGTGGCCACCCTATATGAAGCTAAGTCTGATAAATGATCACTAATCAAGCCAGGTGATTCCAACTGAGTTAGTCACCAAACATTCGCTGGGCTCCGAGCTAGGGACTAGGAATGCTGGACTTGCATGACCCCCTGTCTCTGCAAGGGAATTCTGGAACTTTAAAACTGCAGCAGCAGTTTTTTTGTAACAAGTAAACTCTCTCAGGGGCAGCCCATTAGAGCAATGAACCTTCACGTGAACAAAAAAGTCTGGATGTTCCTGTAAAACAAGCTGTATGTCTTTCTTTACTGAAGGTTAGATGCAGAGTCGAAGTCTGCTGCTGTAAGGAACCGTTAGTTATTACCCTAAATCCTGTAGAGATTTTGGATCGGGTGTGGGAAATTTTCACAAGAACCCAAATTTCACATCGATTCGTGATGGATTAGCATACCGAAATTGGCTTAAAGTGCACTTAATGGATGCATTACTGCAGAAGGGAGCTGCCTAACCACAGTATTTCTAAATTTATGAAATGGAAATGCACTTCAGGTTACTGAGCAGTCTAAATTTGTCAAAGTCACAGAGTGGGAGGCAGGTCGTTACTGGTGGCAGAGGTGGTAGAAATCTGAAGCCAAGGCTGCCAACATGAATTTGAGAACCTTTGCAACAACCCCAAGGGCTCCCTCGCACCCAGGGGCAGCCCTTTTCAGTGGCGGAAGCAGAACAGGGTCTTCTGAGCCTTGACGTTTTCTGGACCCCTAGCACATATACGGCAGAGAGCCATATTCACCAAAGCTGTGCTCACCTTTTCTCCTGCCCCGCAATACTTTCCTTGAGTTCACTGGCACTTGCACACACTAACGGGACAGGAGTGGCCTGTGGTCTTTTCCTAAGTGTTTGGTTTCTGAGCTTCAGTCTCCTTACCTGAAAAATGGGGATAAGTAATATTTGCCTTGCAAGGCTGTTATGCAGGTTAAATTATGTAGCATGGGAAAGTGCTTAGTGGAGTGCTTGTCACATGGTGGGGCTTTGCGGGTCCCCCTCCTCGGAAGGGCACCAAGTCTTAGTCATCTTAGTGGCTCCAACATTCAGCCCAATATGTGGCACATAGCCGGTGTTTAGAAGACATCTCCCAAATGAATGAGTGAACAGGTATGTGAGAGAATGTGATTTTAAGGATCATAGCAGGTCCCTGATCTTCTGGTTTTCTGATGTCCTAGAGAATCTTTAGTCAGGCTAAATGTATTCACTGATTGAATTAATTAGTTAAATAACATTTTTTATGTGACTATTATGGGCAAAATTACTTTCCATAATGATAATTACTAATAATAACTAATATTTTGAACTAGTACTATGTCTAAGAATAAGACATTGTGGTTAAGAATTGTGGTTAGTATTTTTCAAACATTTTGTCCTTTTTTTTTTTTTTGCAGTTTTTTGCTGGGGCTGGGTTTGAACCCACCACCTCCAGCATATGGGGACCAGCGCCCTACTCCTTTGAGCCACAGGTGCCACCTAACATTTAGTCTTTAATCTTCACACCAGAACCCTGAGGCAATGTATCAGCGAGCTACTGTCATAATAATGCTGTGTAACAAAACTCCAACATTCAGTGGCTTACAACAATGAGCATTTTACCCCCTTTGTTTACGTGCCTACAGATCAGCTGGAGCAGCTATGAGTCCTGATGTAGGTGGGGTAATGTGACATGAGGCTGAAAGTCAAGTTTAGGTCTACTCCATGTGTATTCATTCTGCAGCCTTACTGGAACAGGCAGCAGCTACTCAGGATATGACCTTGTCATTCAGGGTCAGCAAGAGCACAAGAAAGTGCTGCAAGCACACTTCAAGTGTGATTCAGTTACATTCTCTAATACCTATTTCCTCGTCTAAGGCAGCAGTTCTCAACCTGTGGGTCGCAACCCCTTTGGGGGTCTCCTGCATATCAGATATTTATATTATGATTCATAACAGTAGCAAAATTAGTTATAAAGTAGTAATGAAAATAATTTTATGGTTGGGGGTCACCACAACATGAGGAACTGTATTAAAGGGTTGCGGCATTAGGAAGGTTGAGAACCACTGGTCTAAGGCAAGTCCAAAGTCAAGGAATGGGAAAGAACTATCCACACATATGAGGCTAAGACAAGGGTATGGATGTGAAATACCACTATGGGAGAATGAAGAATTGGGATCAATAATTCAAGTCACCACCAGTAATACTATTGTAAACCTCAAATACACAGAGAAGTGAAGTGACTTGCCTGAGGTACGCCGTGGGTGACAGAAATAGGATTTGAACCCAGGCTATTTAAATCCTATTTGAATGGAGGCCTAGAGTACTCACACAGGAAGGATTATTTGTCTTTTAAAATTATCTGCAATTTTTTTTATCCATGAGTTGGCAATGCTATGTGGGCACCAACCTCTTTCGTGGTTACCCATCCATTGGTCCATCCATCCACTCATCCGTACAGGCCCAGCATTTGGGTGTTCTCTTTATTCTCCCTGTCCAGTATAACATGCCCAAGAGCAATTCTTGGGTAATTTTTGGAAATTAATGTTGAGGGGGAAAATTACCCTCTGGTTCACCGGTTCTCAACCTGTGGATCACGACCCCTTTGGGGGGTCGAATGACCCTTTCACAAGGGTCGCCTAAGACCATCCTGCATATCAGATATTTACATAATGATTCATAGCAGTAGCAAAATTACAGTTATGAAGTAGCAACGAAAATAATTTTATGGTTGGGGGTCACCACCACATGAGGAACTGTATTAAAGGGGCAAGGCATCAGGAAGGTTAAGAACCACTGCTCTAGTTAATTTCAGGCAGGTGTGTAAATACCTTTGGAAAGTCCCTGGTGGAATTCCTATCAAAGCAGCACCATGATTTTACTTAAAAACAATTTGCTCCATGTTGACTGTGATTTCTGACACCTGAATTTGAAAGTGGTCTGGGTAGGCCCAGCGCCATCTCCATAACAAAGTCATGTGTTTACTTGGAGGGAGAAGAGGAAAGATGGCAGCATGTGTGGCCACCGAATAATGTTCCACACGCCCTTACAGGAGGGGATTTCCTCCTCGGTGTTTCCGTACAACCTTCCCTGTGTTTGTTTAAACTCCTTGCACACTCTGGTCTGACAGCTGCCTGGCCCAGGGCCTTCCCTGCAGACGCATGTACAGCCACCCTCTTTAACAGCAACCTGCACGTGTCTCTTGATGCAATTACTCCACTTTATAAACCTCACTGAAAGGCAGGCTTTTCTTGGGAGCTAATAAATAAGGCCCAAACCACAACGTGTGTAAGACCTTGAAAAATGGCATCATCATCTACTGGGAGTTGTGAACCCTGAAGAAAGCTGCTCATTGTATTTTCAGAAAAAGGTTTTTGTTTAAAAAAATAATAAAGAACAAAAATCACCAAGTGGAGTCTATATGGGGGAAAAAAAACCCAATGTCGTCTGAGATTCTGAGGCTGGTCTCTTGTTGCATTAATCTTTCTTTGCCAATTTTATGTAAGAGGAATTGTTTGCAGGAAAACAAGACAGGGTTTTAAAGAACTCTCTCAGTTCCCCATGTGCAGTTATAATCCTCAGATTGTGACCTCTGCGTTAGTTGCCATGGATGCTGAGCAGAAGTTTGCAACCTCAGGGTGGGTTGTGGCTTCTGGAGGGTGAGAAGACGCTTTCAGCTGGAAAAGAAAAGGGAAGCAAGGCACTGTTAGGAGTTACCCTTCACATGGGCATGCTGATACCCTACAGTTTACAAGCCCTTTCAGCTTCACTTCTGGTTGTTTTAAGAAGAGGGTGCAGGAACTGGTCTTGGAAATACGGCAGGAAAAAAACTGTGGATTCTTTTTTCCCTTGGACCTCAGTTTCTTGAGAGGCTAGACTTGGTATTCCAAGAGCCTCCAGAGCGAGTCTTTCAGAATTCCAAGTGTCTTTTCTTGAGCAGATGGCATGTTCAGCCCAGAATCCAGGGAGTCGGCCACTGGTGCCCCTTCCTTGCCTTGGGCTGCCCAGGAGTTTCCTGGAGCAGCCGCCTCCGGGCCACTGCGGCAGGCGCTGGCGCTTGGGGTCCCGCTGACCGGTCTCTCCCAGCAGAAGCAAACACGCCTGCCGGTCAAGCTCCGCCGGACGCAAAAATACAACAGAGGGCGCTGGAGCCACCAGCAAGGCAGCCTTGAATATTAATAGATGGGCTGCCTCCAGACCACCAAGTTCCTCAAGAGTGTCTTTAGTTAGGTGTCACTGCCAGACTTCAGAGGTTTCGGCTACTTCTTATTTAGAATCACCGCATCACACAAACCGTGTTTACTTGGAGGGGGCGGGCACCAAACACCCCGCTGGGCGCACATGCCTGGATCCTGCATTCCAGACTCGAGCTGATGTGTGTCAGCGCGACCCGGGGCGGGGGAGGGCTCTCTTCGGATGTTTCATTCGCCATCTGCACGTCACTCCCAAACTTTTCCTCCCTGCGCTCTGCGAGTCAGGTTGTCGCGCCCTGGATGCGGGGCCCGAGGCGCGGGGCTGGGCGCGCTCCCGCGGAGCTGGAGCCGCAGAGGCTCCCGGGCCGGACTCGGGCTTCTCAGGTACAAGTTGGGTGTTAGGCACCGGTGGCGGCGGCGAGCAGCTGCGGGCGGAGGCCTGGCTCCTGGCTCCCGGCCGCGGTGCCCCTCTGCGGGCTTTGGCGGGGCAGCGCCCGCGGCTGTCCCGGCTGGGCGTTGGGATTCCGGGCGGCGGAGGCTGCGCGCAGCCTCATTCCCCGCGGCGCTCCCGGCGCGGTGGCGGCCGCGGCCCAGGCAGACAATGAACTTGCGAGCGTGCAGTGCCGAGGCAGGTTTGGGCCCCGCGTTCCTCGACCCGGCCTCTCCGAGGCTTCTGAGACCCCCAGCGGAAGGCAGTCCTTCGCCGTGGGTCCTGGCTGCTGTCCCAGCGCCCTGCGCGCTGGGGGACCCGGCGGAAGGGCTGCCCGGCGGCGGCGCCGGGGCTCGCACGCCCCCTCCCTAGCCCGAGAGAATGCGGCCGGAGCTCGGGGACTAGGGACAGACGGTGGCGTGGTGGCGCTGTGGGCAGCCTGGAGATCGGCGGGTGGGGGAGGGCGCACGTCGCGGGGCACTCACTGGCCGCCTGTCCGGGAGAACGAGCCCGGGAGTCGGAATCCGGGCGTCCCTGCGCCGCGCCTCACTGGAAGCCGCAGGCGGAGTACCGGCAGACCTGCGCTGCACGGCAGGAGCGCGGGGTGGTGGCGGGGGACGGGAATGCCCGCCAGCGGTGCGCTCCGCTTCCCCTGCCTCTCCTCCCCCGCATCCCCGCACTTCAGGGAAGTTTCCAGGCGCAGCCCGGGGCAGGTAGGTGGGCACGGCCACTCTGGGTCTGGGCTCTGGCTCGGAACTGCTTCCCAAAGCCCGACTCTTTCTGCAGCCCCTCTAGGAGGGAAGGGAGGGCTGTCAGGCGCAGACGCCGGGGGGACCCAGCTCCGGCAGGGGCGGGTCTGGGAAGAGATGGGGGCGCGGTTGAGCCCCGAGTGGCCTGAACTTTTGCTTCCCGCCCCCTCCTCTCCGCTCCCGCCTCCTGTCCCTTCCCCGCGCCCCGCAGTGTCTCGGGAGGCGGCGTGACTCGGGAGTTGCCGGCGCTTGGCGGCGGCTGCAGCGGCGTCCCCGGCCGGCCTGAGCGCGGTGGGCGAGCGAGGCAGGTCTGAGTCGCGCAATGGGGAGCCCGGGCTCCGGGTGGAGAAGCTGTGGGGAGCCGTGTGGCAGCGGCCCTGGAGCGGGGGCGACGCTGGCGATCGTGATGGAGTGGGAGTCTGTTGGTTTGTGTGTGCCGGTGGAGACGACACGGTGGCTGTGGGTGGCTGAGTTTGGGGTTGTGGCGCAGTTGGCCCCTGTGCACTCCCCCCCCCTTGGCGGGATGGAGGCGCCAGCGGAAGAAGGGAGCCTTGTCTTTGCGGGAATGAATGAAGCCGGTGGAAGCGCCTTCCCGACTCCTCCAGGCGAAGCGATTGGCCGGCGTGTGCGCGCGCGCGTGTGTGTTTATGATCCGGAGCCGCCTGGGTCCTGGGCACCGCAGGTTGACCGCCCCGTCGCGATCTGGGTGCCCACGTTGCCCGCCCGGCCTGAGCCCGAGTAGGCAGGCGGGCGGGCTATGTGTGTGTGGGGTGTAGACGTGGAAGGCTGGGGCTCGGTTTCAGGTTGCTGGTGTAGGGAGATTCTCGGAGGAGGCGACCCGGCTCAGGGCTGTGGCCAGTTCCTCGGCTCCCCCCTCTGTTCTCGGGTCTCGCAGCAGGCGTGGAGCTACTGTGACAGCTGGGCTCCTTCACTGTGTTGGTTGAGTTGATGGTACACAGTTTTCGTGCTGCTCCAGGAAGAGACGATGTGGCTGGCACTGGCGGTTCAGTGATGCTGAGCGGCAGGACCGGCTTTGGTTCTGGGCTCCCCAGCAGGGCCCTGGCTTTGTCAGCTGCGGTTCCTGAGTGATGCAGGATACTTTGGGGGGGGGGGTGTTAGGGTAGCCACCCAGGGCTGGAGCACAAAGGCCGCTGAAGGGCGTCTACAGCCCCTGAGGGTCCCAGGAGGAAACAGACCTAGAGATTTGCCCGAAGTTTCTCATGGACCTTCTCATGCCACTCTCCATCCCGCTTTCCTGCTCCCCTCTCCAACCACTGCAAAATTAGGAGCCCTCCCTTCCAGAGCTTGGTGCTTGTCAGTTTTACAAACTGCCTGTTCAACTTGGGATCTCTTTGACACATGAAGACGTACAGATCATTATGATTTTGTTCAAAATAGCACCAGAATAAAAATGCCTTCTATTAGGTAGTTTTTACTAAACACACTTTTCTTCCCAGAACTCCTAAAAAACTGGTCGGAAGACCATTTCTCGCCACCACCTGGATGGGCACTGAGTGTGGAGGTGAAGTGGCTTGTTGTGGTCTCCCTAGCAGCACTTGGGGTGGTGGAGATGCAGGTCGGGGTTTCTCTCCAATGCTCCGCTCCCCAGGAGAGCTGTCTCAGGGGCCTTCTGCGCTAGTCCAGCCATGTCTTCGAGTCTTTCCCCTCTCCAGCATTGTGTGACTGCCCCGAGCTGGCTGGGTGACGCAGACAGGGTAAACTCATTCACCTTGCTGCATCTTGGGTGGGGGGAGGCAGGTCTGCTAACAGTAGGCCACATGTACTGTGACCTCAAATCATTTCTTAGATGATTTAAGCTTGCCGTGTCTGAACCACTGTCCGGGTCAAGGACCCAGCACTGTCACTGTGGCTGTTGGGAGGGCTGCTGTTTTCTTCTACCCTGTTCTCATCCTGTGTTGCTGCTGCTCCTAGCCAGGAAAGGTGAGACATCAGCAGAGGCCTCTGGTTTTTCACATGCCAGGGAGAGAGACAATTAATCCCTGTGTCAGGAAGAAGCAATGTTTGCAGGAAAGGTTGGGAGAGGTTGGGAAGCAGACTTTGCTTATTCGGTGTCTTGGGGAAGCAGAGAAGACTCTCCAGTGAAGTTGACTAGCTGGGGCCAGGTGCCTCAGGCTTTCTGACCTGCACTGGGGAGGTGTAGATTGGTGCTGGCTCCTGCTGGTCCAAGCCCTTTGGATTTCCAGTGGGTCTCCCCTGTTGGTGGCCAGAGTTGGGAGGAGAGGGCAACCCCGAGGCTGTTCTGAACAGGTGAGTGAATGCCCACCTGCAGGGAGCAGGCAGCCTCACTCAGCTCCTGATAGTTGTGGGGAAAAATCACAGTTGACAGGTTTCCTGAGTTTTCGAGAGAGAATTCTCAAGCTTGGAAATATTTAATTGTGAACGCACATTCTAGAAGTACAATGGAGGGTTTGGGGCGAGTGCCCTTCTTGGAGGTCTGAAGCTTGACATCTGGCCCCTGTTTACATATTGGGAAGGGTGTCTGTATCATCAGAGAGCCTATGACACATAATAGAGTGCAGGAGTCACATGCCCTGTGGGCCGAGGGACTAAGAGGTGATGGGTACCCATTATGCCTTCAACCAGGTGCCAGGGCTGGAGTTGAGGTCTGTTGACACCCCTCATGTGCTGTGTGTCATGGTACATTCAGTAGCTATTTAATGGAATCCTATCAGGTGGAGAGTCAGACTCTGCATAAAACTTTTCATATAATCCATTCCCCTAAAAGATTCCCTAGTTGAGCCTCTGGGATGGTGGTTGGGGACAGACAGGTTCATAGTCCTCATGGGAGGAGGACAGACAGACTCACCTGTATCAGACAAACAAATGGTCTGTAAGCTCCCTAAGTGATGGAGGACGGTGAGCAAAGCAAGGCACTGGGGAAGGGTGGGCTGTGGGGGTGAGGAACCTCCTTTTCCAAGTGTGGACCTTGAGGTTCAGAATAATGGAGGGATGTCCCCAAGATCACACGGCTAGTAAGTGGAAAGTCAGTGGGTCTCTGATCTCCAGCTCATGGACAGCTGGTGAACTTGACCTCCACTACGCTGGGCTGGGGCCTTTTAGAAACTCGCAGATGAACTACTCCCTGTAGTTGTCAGGGGGCACTTTTCCTGTCGACATATCCAGGCCCTGTCTGAGCTCTGTTCCCCTCTCCTGGGGGTGTCAGCAGGTCTAGGATCACAAAGATATCATTTGGAGCCCATTTGTATGGCAGAGGAATTGTCTTAAATGTTAAAAGCAGGAACTGTTTTTTAAAAGTGGTAACTGACTTGGGAGTGTCATTGATTGGAGCAATCAGTCAGCAGACCTCTCTCTAGCAGCATGTGATTTAGGAGTGACAGTCACCGGTGAGAATAATACCTGTGGTCTGCTGAATGGGGTGCTCAGGTATGGTATTAAGTTACTTCAAAGGGTAACTTTTTTCCTGCCGTGAATAAATAGACCTGAGACCGTGCTTGCACTTAGTTGGCTGAGTATTGGGAGGCTGTGCTTTCCTCTTGCACAATGTCGTTCTTTATTGGCCTCTGCCATTAGGGTCTGATTTCTTTACTGAGATGGCTTATTCTTTCGAATACAGCACTGGGACAAAGTAATTTGGCAGGGACCTATGTCTCCACAGCATGAGCTGAGGCACAAAGGCAGCAGTTATCTAGTTCGTGTGTCTAGTTAATTATCTAGTTAGTAGTGTCCGGGAAGAAAATTAAACGTTTTATGTTGATTTGGGCCAATGTAGAATTTTTAATCTGAAGCATGGGAGCTGGGGAAGGACACAGCTGATTATAACTGCTGTCATTATCATGTCCCTACAGGCTCACAGCTGGCCTCATGCCAGGCAGGTCACACAGGCGTATTTCCTCGGGTCCCTTTAGGGTTAGGAGGCTGTTAGAGATGACACACCCCAAGCTCTTCCCCTCCGGATGTGCAGGAGAAAGCATCAGGGAATGACAGTGGTGGCAGGAGTGAAGTGAGGGGGTGAGGGGAGAATCGCAATTGTGGCTCTAGCAGCAGAAGACAGGCGTGAATCAGCAAGTGGTTCAGTGGAGCGGGGGGGGGGGGGAGGTGGCAAGTGGGAAACAGCTTCTCCTCTTCGCTGCTTTCAAAATGAATGTGGAGGGTAGAATCTCACCCCCAGCAGCTCTCTGCAGCATTTCTGCATCCCACCTCCCCCCTACAGGTGCAGCCCGAGCCAGGTGCATGGGGGCAGAGAGTCAGCGCTCAGCACGAGCGCAGCACACAGATCAGTGGGCGAGGCGAACTTGTGCAAGTCAGAAGTACATAACGCTGCTGACAGGCGCCTTCGGGGCCTTGGGAAAGTGCAGCAGGAGCTTTGGGGTTGGAGTGTTGGAGGAGACTTCACTCCCTAACCTGGGAGCTGGTGTCCTATGAAAGAGTTAATACCTGCCGGGTGCTTGGAACAGTGCCAGGCATGCAGTAATTGCTCAATAATGACTGGCTCTTGTGTTATTCTTTAGGTCTAGTGCTCAGACCGGGATGCCTCCATGTTCTATTCCAGCATGTTCTACCTCAAAAGACGTAAGGCCAAGAGCCCTGGGAGCCTTAGATTCCATCTGGGCTTCTGCAGGCAGCTTGCTTCACCTCTCTGGGCTGTCTTCTCTTCTGTGGGAGGAGGACACTGGGTAAACAGCTACCTTCCAAGACCCTTGAGCTGACCTTGTGGGTGACTGTGGGGCAGTTCGGCCATACTCCTGTTTCCTGCAGTTAAGCAGAAAGTGGAGGCTGGCAGCTGTGGGTGGAAGTGTGCTGGTGTGGCTTGCTTTCAAATGTCACTTCTTGAGCCCCCCTGTAAGCTTGAAAGAGTCCTAGGGGCGTGTGTATGGGGGGGGGGTCCTGGCTGGAACAGGCTTTCCTTGACACCTATTTTCCATTTCTAGAACTCATCCTGGTCTAGGCTTTTAGGTCTCTGAAGAAAGCAAGCCTGGCAGATCCTCAAAAGCAGAGGGTATCATTATAATGGAAACTTGGACACTTTCCAGAATTGTATTTGTGGTGAAAATATTGAAGGAGACAGCCCAGGCACCCAGGTGCCTGGAAAATACCCCAACATGGGCAAATAATTAGATACAGGCCAGGCACAATTACGTTTGGCTTAACATTTTCTCTTGAAATGGAATATACTCCTGGTGACCATTTTGCTCCCTGTGGTCAAAAAGATGGTGGTGTGGCCGCCGACAGGGAGGCTATGCCAAGAGAGGTGGTGATTCCACCCCTCCTGGGGGCCCTGGATCTTGGGGTAGACTATATCCTGCCTCTCTGTGTCCTTATAGGCGGCTGCCCTGAGGGACTGGGCCCTTAGCACCTTTGCCAGGAGTCACAACATGCATTGCAGAGTCTGAGAGGTCACTGAAGTGTGAGTGTCATTATCTCACCCTTCATTGAAAGGGTCTGAAAGGGGTCTGAGTGGCTTGTCTGCCTGTTCATAACCTCTGTTTCTCACTTTGTTTGGGAGAAGTAAAGTTCACCAGGGCCTTCAGATTGCCAGTCAGCCAAATATTTGGCACCCATGAGGCGGATGTTCTTATAACCCAGGTGTCGGGTCCCTTAGGCTCTTGGAGGTCATTGGGTTCAAGTTCCTGCTGCGCTTCGTTCTATTACTGTGGCTCTGGACAAGTGGCTTAATCTTGTGTCTGGGTTTCCTCATCTGTTATGTGGGGTTAACAATCTCTACCTTGTCTGGTGGCCCCAGTATTAGAAACAGTGTAATTTAGAGCTCGAGTGAGCTCCTCAGATGGAAGCTGTCTTTTTGGGCCAAGTTCTAAACTTAATGGCGAGATTGGCCAGGGGGACGACAGGTGGAGACCAAATGTGCTGTGCGGTCCCACCTGCAGCTGACGTTGGAGAATGTGGTTGAACCAGTGGATACGTGAATGGGGAACTGGGTGGTTTGTGGACTTGACTGTCATGCCCCCAGTCACCTGTGGTGGCAGCCAGCAGAGGCAGGGCCAGAATACTATGCCTACACTCCTGGTGTGGTACAGACACCACCAGGTGTAGACAGCAGGGGAGTTACACAGGTGGAGGGAAACACGGGAACAGACCAGCAGAGCTGCCCCCTGTTGGGGAATTTGAGGTGCTGAACCTGCAGGGCTTGGCAAAAGGCATCTATTAGTTGTGCAGTTGGTGAGGGCGGGTCACCTAGGTGGCATTTTCCTCTATTGGAAATAATCTGGCTTTAGTTCAAGAAGAACGTTTCTTTCTCACTTCTCGGCAGAGCATGAGCGTGATTAGCCAAATTCACATAATGACTTGAATGGACTTCAAAGTTCCTTTCTACCTTGAACACAATTCAAAAGGAACTGAAGTAGTAGCTGACTCCTAGTCTGGCCCCAGAGAGGTCCTATGCCTCTCCCCTGGCCCCCCCCCCCCCACATATTCTGTGCTTCCTAGGCTTTGTCTTCGGAGTGAGGCTCCTCGCCAGGTGGGACTGGACTGGGCTACGCTTGGGTCCCCAGCCACTGGAATAGGGAAGCCTCCTGCATCTGCCTGGCCTGCCCCTCCAGTGTTGCTGCCTTCAGGAAGCCTTTGCCCCCACCTGTCTCCTTACCCCCTACCCAAGAGTTGCCTGTGTCATTGAACGGCTGCATGACCTCGTGCTGTGCTCTGGTTTCCTGTGCCTCTCTGCAGGAGGGCCCGGGGGCTCACCGCATGTTCGCATGGCCGGACCCACACATAATTGTGAGTGATGCCGTTTGTTGACTTAATGCATCAATTAAAGATTATTCTTCCACAGGCTGGTTTGTCCTAGAGGTTTTATGTGGGCTTCTGAGTGGGCATCCAGAAGACAGAAAAGGAACCCTAAATTTAGTGGTGTGCCACAGGAGAGTTAATGGGTTGGTAGTAAATTTTCAAAGGAGTCGAGAGTTCTTGGATTTCCCGGTATCAGGTTTTGGGGGCTATTGAAAGGTGGTGCCACAGTTTTCGTGTGTCTCAAGAGTCATAGGGGACAACGTGATGGGAGCTTGGTTGGTGCTACAGGACTAAGAGCGGGAGCCGTCTGCAGGAGCCGTGGGGAAGCCAGTGGCCTAGCTGAGCTTTAAGTTCCATGCTCCTTTGTTTGGAATGTAAATATTTGCATTAAAAACATAAAAGATGTCCTGGCAGGTATTTTTAGGGACTATAATTTCCACACTCCAAATCAGACTATTGGTCTATAGAGTATTAATTTTCTCTGCTCTGTGAACCTGTTTGTATGATGAGTCTTCCAAATGTACACACCAAACCATGTTTGCTTTGGTGCATAAGGGGTCTCCCGGATCACAGGAAAGCAGTGTTGCCCCGGGAAATCTGGGCCAAGGGGTTGTGTTTGTCTACACACACTTGCAGAGAGTGAAGTGGAGAGTTTTGCTGAGGTCCCTGTGGGGTCATTTAGGGCCTGGCTTCTCTGTCCTCAGTTTCCTGGACATCCAGCTGGTGGGGGTTGGGCTGCAGCTGGCTACACTCTGCATCTGTAACCAGATACTGACTGTGAAGTTGCTTTAGGAAGATGTCAAGAACACGGTTCTGGTGCCCTTTCAGTGGTCTGGTGGAAGGAGCAGGAAATTCTTGTTTCTGGTTTAAACTTGTACTTGGACGGCCTCTGTGTGATGTTATCCTCCAATAGAATCTTGGTGGCAGGGTAGCTTTTTAATTTTTCTGTGAAGAACAACCCAGGCTTGTCAAACCTTCTATTTACTATTGTTCCAAGTAGAGAGAGACTGAGGGTAGCAGGAGCTGGCTGGGCCCCTTGCCTCTGGCACTGGGATTGTTGTTGTCAAGACTCCATGGGGCAGTCCTTGATGGAAACTGCTGGCCAGGGACTCAAATGGAGAAGGCTGTGGATGTGGGGATGAGCTGTCCTCCTGGGGAAGGTCACATCCAGGCTAGTCCCCCATCCCCTGCAACCTCCTTCTCGTCACAGGATGAAGGGCAAGTGTGAAGATAGCTAGCCAGGTCCTGGCCAGGGACATTCAGGGCCTGCCCCCAGCTCTGGCTCCTGTGAGGCTGGCATGAAGGGCCTCCTTGGTCCTTGCTTCCCAGTCAGCCTGTGGCCCTTGCCCTTGTGTGGGGAGACACGTCCCCAGCATTCCACTGACCCCTGATACCTTAGGACCAGAAGCACTCTTTGGGAAAGCAGGATCCCATGTTTTTCCTTCCCCATCTCATCTTGCAAAGGGCATGGCATCCCTCCTTTCTGCTTGGGAACCTTCCCTTCACTGGGGTCTTTATCTGAAAGATACATTGTGTGGGCTCAATTGTGAGCCTCGGGTAGAACCATCTTCTTGTGCATTTTGGGTGTTGTTGAACCCTGGAGCCCCACCATAGTCTTTCTGTGGTCCTCTGTTTATCCTGACCCATGGTGGTGTCACCCCCCTTCATTGTCCATCACAGTGCTCAATTAAGATAATATGGATAATGTGCTCCAGAGAGGCCTTGTCCCATGCCACTTCAGGCCACCCATCCAAGTGCAAGAGATTGTAAGCTAGAGGAAATAGCTGCTTTTAGGACACACTGAACTTGCTTAAGAAAGTTATCAGCAAGAATAAATGAGGGGGAAAGGGCACTCTGACTAATAAGAATGGTATCAGGCTGACATTTTGTGTCCTCCTAACTTTGAAAAGCTATTTATACCCACTCTTTGGCAGTTCCTGGGAGAAATTAGAGCGGAGAAGATGCACAGAGGAAAAGAGTGGGTGCACAGTGAACGTGAGTGCTTCCTTAGAAGTATGTCCCGGCTGAAAAATCCCATCATTTGCTTGCTGGTTGACAGTTGAAAATCCACGGGTCCTTTGCACTGTACACAGTTTGGCTCAGAGAAGAAAAATGATGTATGAAAAAGCAGATGAAGCTTCAGTTGCCATTTGAGTGGTAAAAAATAAATTCACTTTTGGCAGTTAAAACGGAAACAAATCAATAGAAAGTGGCCTGCCCACTTTTGAGTCAGCAGATTTTTTGGTTTATGGAAGGCTGAAAAGATGTGCCCACTGAAAATCACCTCTGGATCACCCAGGAAGCTGCAGAAATGTTTAGAGAAATAGGGTATATATATGTGCATATATGCACATCTTACAAAGTCTCATCAGATTTATGTGAAAAAATCATAAAAATAGACTTCTCAAACCTATTTGACTTTTTGGGTTTTTTTGCAGTTTTTGGCCAAGGCTGGGTTTGAACTTGCCACCTCCAGTATATGGGGCTGGCACCCTACTCCTTGAGCCACAGGTGCTGCCCCTTATTTGACCTATTTTTAAAAACAGCTTTATTGAGATATAATTCACATACCATACAGTTTATCCATTTTAATGAAGTGTGTGATTTATTGTTTTTTAGTATATGAGGACAATTAAGTCCGTGAGGTTACAATAATGTGTTTACGTTGGCAGCACTGTACTGACAACTCAGGAAGGTTTATAACCTTGGTATATCAGTGTCACAGCCCCGTTTGTGTTGATGTGTGGCTGTGTTTTGCTGAGTGGCACTCATTATTGTTATTGCATGTTTTTGTGTGCTTTTGAGAGAATGTCAGAGTTTGAATTAGAGCAATGAACAAACATTAAATTTCTTATTAAATCTGGCAAGAGTGGAAGTGAAATCAGGAACATCATTGTACAAGTTTATGGGGATATTGCCATGAAGAAAATGGCAGTGTACAAATGCATTAAGTAGCTTTTTGAGGAGAGAGAAAGCTTCACTGATGAAGAGAGGTCAGGGTGGTCAGTAATGAGAACTGATAGAAACATTGCAAAAAGTCATAGAAAACCAAGTAAACATCATTAAAGAAACAGGAAAATCTTAACTGAAAATCTTGGCATGAGAAAGCTGTGGCTCTTGGATCACAGCCGTGTACCAGCTTACACAGCACGGTCTATAGGGAGTTTTGAGCCAGTAAACAAATAACTGCAACAAATAACTGCATTAGAACACTCTCCATATTCACCTGATCTGGCCCCGCTGACTTTTTTCTTTACCCCAAAATAAGAGAAATATTGAAAGGAAGACATTTTGATGACATTCAGGACATCCAGGGTAATATGATGATAGCTCTGATGGCCATTCTAGAAAAAGAGTTGCCAAAGTGCTTTGAAGGGTGAATTAGGCACTGGTGTCGGTGCACAGCTTCCCAAGGCGAGTAATTCAGAGGTAACCGTAGTGATATTCAGCAACGAGGTATGTAGCATTTTTTCTAGGGCGCGTTCTCAAACTTAATTGTCAATCCTCATATGTGCAGCCATCCACAGCCCATTTTAGAACATCTTATTATCCCAGAAAGAAACCATGTCCCCTTTGTCTACCTTCCCCGTCTCCTCATTCTCCCAGCTCCACCGCACAAATCTACCTTTGTCTCGTCCATTCCAATTCTTCTGTTCTGGACTTTTGTTTGAACAGAATCTTATGAAATGTGGCCCTTTGTGACTGGCTTCTCTCACTTTGTATATTGTTTTTATGGCTCACCCACCCTGTGCCCTGTGTCAGAACTTAATTCCTTTTTACAGCTGAACGATATTCCAGTAAATGGAGAGACCTTGGTTACATTTCTCCATTGGGCCACTGACAGACACTAGGGTGTTCTACAAACATTTCAGCACAAGTATTTTGGTGTGGATATGTTTCCATGTCTAGTGTTATATTTTGTGAGATGTTTTCAACTTTTCCTAATAATAAGAGTAGTTTTACTTTTTTACACCCCCTTTCCCTGGCCCCAGAGAAGTTGTGATTCTCAGATGGGGCCTGACTCTGGGTGATCCTGGCTGAGGAACTGAAGTGCCTGAAGTTTTGAGCTGGAAAAGGCCTTCGGGTGGACCTAGTTCAGCTTCGTTTTACAGATGGGGAAACTGAGGCGCAGAGAGGCCACACATAAGACTGAATCCAGGTTTTTGGAGTCATGATCTAATTACTATGAATGTTCTCCCTAAATTCTTAGTGAAAGCCACTGGCCTGGGGCAATAAATAAAGGCCAGTTAGGAGGATAGATGGCGGCCCTCCTTCCTGGTGCACCGTTCTAACCCTTTTCTGATTTGACCGAGGCCCAGAACATCTCCCCCCGCACCAGCTGCTGAACAAGAGCTGCAATTTGTGGCTCCAGCATCTTTCTAGCTCTTTTTCCCCTGCAGCAGCGAGAGGCTGACCACTTATCTGGGGAGTAATTAAATTAGGAACCAATTCAGAGAATGAAATTTTATCTGATCTGGTCCAGCTCATAAACAAGGGGCTGTGATTGTGACTCCAGGATACATTATGAAGCTGTCTTTTAAAGACTTATGCTGCGCTAAAGCCTTGATGTGGGGGCCAGGCTGGGAGAGCTTCTGGGCCTGGTGGTCTGGCCAGGCTGGGGCTGCGGTCCCAGGGGGTTGGCTTTGTCCTCAGACTTTCCCTTTAAGCACTTTGTTTTCTGGTCCCATCTGAGGTCTGAAATGGCTGGAATGTTTTCTATGCTTAGGAGAGTTCCTTGGTTAAAATCCTCTCGGATCTGTATCACGTTGTTCCGTCGACATCCTAGCACACCTTTATGTCTGTAATGAGAAGTAAACTCGGCAGGAAGCTTAGTGGCTGTCAGTCGGGGCTGTCATGGAGCTTTGTGAAAGAAATGCACATGCCCCATCCTACAGCAGTTCCGTCACACCAGATCTTTGGGAGCGGATGCTGCATACCTGTGTGTGTGCATATACGAGTGCACGGGTGTGTGCACGAGTATGTGCATGCGTGTGTGCACATGTGGATCCACTTTCCTTATCCCCTTTAGCTACGAGCCCTGGTGGGACTAAGCGGTGATTATAATCAGTCCTGAGGAGACTTGCCAGCTCTTCCACAGGGAAATGAGGGGCCCATCATCAGTGCGGTAAGCTCGGGAGTGAGCCTGCCTTGTCCTCAGTCTGTGTTGCCTTGGGTTTTCTATCCAGATTCCCTGGATGTACCTGGCAAGCATTTTCCATCGCTCTGCAGCAACTGTGAGATTTTGGATGTTTTCCTTCCCAGGCCGTAGGGTCTCCTCTGACCGATGGTCAGTCAGTGAAGAATTGCCTCCTTTCTGTCTCTGCCACTGAAGGGTACCTGTCCTTTCAGCATGGGATGTATGTTTTATGAAAGAAAGGTTGTGTCCCGACGGCCCAGCCCAGAGGAAAGAGTGATTGGGTGGATGGTTGGACGGACGGATAAAAGGAAGGCAGGCAAGTGTGGGCAAGAGTACAATGGATCACTGAATACCGTGACCATGGTGCAGGCAGCAAGGGTCTTGCCAAGTGTCTGTTTTGTTTCCTGACCTTGCTCACTCCCTTTTTATAGCCAGGGAACCCGAGGCCTTCAGTTTCATCAATGAAGCGGATCCTTCAGCCTCATTAATGAACACGGTGAGCCTGACCCTTCTCACCCCAGCTTTGCACATTCTCTCAAGAGTCACACTCCAGGGAAAAGCACTTTTTGTGGTGGCCATGTGTGTGCCCCATGTGGTCGATGGGAACCCAGCAGTTAACTACATATACAGACAGGGCCTCCAGGAGAGACAGGCAACGGACAAGTTCACAGACGACAGAGAGTTTAAGGGGGCCGTGTGATGGAGTGACTGGCTGGGTGATCAGAGAAAGCCTGGCCAAGGAGGTGACATCTCAGCTGATGTCTGAATGATGAGAAGCTGCCGGTGTCTGTTTGGAAAGAGGGAACAGCCATTGCCAAGACCCCCAGGGCGGAACCAGGTGATGAGATGGGGTTCTGTTGTGCTCGGGAGAAGGAATCTTTGTAGCACACTTGGTTTACTCTCTTCCATTCTACATCTTCCAGATTGTCACTTGAAGCTTTGCCTTCTCACTGTTCCACATCTGGGTGGAGGACACCTGTCTGAGGCTGCTGGCCTGCAGCTGCCGCAGAGTTTCAGAACTCAGGGCTAGCAAGAAACAAAGAAAAAACCTAGCATCCTTTTCCTCTCACTTAGGGTTTGGCTTAGGAGCAGAAGTTATTTTTATGTAAGCACATGCTTTAGGGGGGAAGTTTTGGGGTGGGCAGCTGAAACCACACTCATAAAAACAAGACTGAAATAGAGCTGTGAAATCCCAAAGGTGAGCACGGGCTGTTAACTTGAATTTGGTGACAGTTTCCAGCAGCCCAGTTCCCAGAGAGGGGATGCTCTGGAGAAGGACTAGGCATAGAAAACTCTTTACTGGATTGGCCCCTCCCTTGAGCATTGCTGTTCTATATCCAGATGTTTTTCCTGCCATGATTAGTAAGAACCTCAGCTCCTTGAGACCCTGTGGTTGGTTGTCCCTCAATTGCATTTCTCTCTCTACGTCCTTGTGAACCGCAGTTGCACCCCTACCCTAGGTCCTGCCATCACGGGGGCAGGTAGCTGCAGTCTCCATGGGACAGCACTCTGACTCCCTGGTCCTCTATTAGGTCACTGTGGACCTTGTCCCCACCTGGGCTGCTCCTTCCAGTACATATCCAGTCCATGTTAGTGGCATGCTAATGTAGGTTTTCCATATGGAAACCCAACGTACCAACTGGTTAACTTGACAGACAGTAGGGTGTCAATTGTTTCTATCAATTATTTTCATAAACTTTAGATCTCTCTCAGGTCCTCCCTAGACATTCTTAAGGGTGTCACGTTACAAAGTTTTCCCAGCAAATATTTATGAGTAGTTGCAGCCATAACAGATTCACATCTCTTTTATGTCATTTATGATTAATTTTTATATTATTGACAAAATGCACATGTCCCTGCTTTTAATAAATGGAGGAATATAAGAAATAACTTTTTTCCTAAATAGTTTGATTTGGAATCATTCCCGATGTTCGTTCAGCATCTCTTTCTGAGTTGTGTGAGACCCCGCTGCCTGAAAGCTGTGACTATAGCTACATGCTGAACACTTGCTCGGAGTCCCCTTAATCTTGGCACTCCTAGAAGCTGCCTCATATTTTATTTATTGTGAAATAATTTTAGACTCACAAGGAGTTGCAAAAATAGTATAGAGTTCCTGTGCCCCCTTCACTCAGCTTCCCACAACAATAACATCTTACATAACCCTCAGACATGGTCAGAGCCAGGAAATTGACACTGCTACAATGTTATTAACTAAGCTGCAGACCTTATTCTGCTGCCTTCTACTTTTATTAGACCTAGGGGCTCACAGCACCTTGCAAGCATTGTAAAGGTGAATTCATAAACCTTAGTGTTGACAGTCAACTTTTAGATGATTTTGGAATCCCTTCCAGCTGGCAATCAATTAAAATTGGTTTCCATCAGGTTGACTAATACTGGAAGATGCATTTCACATGTTCCATGGTCCCCATGGTGCTTTGTGGATGCCTCATCCCATTCTGGGCACACCGAAAACCTTCTTCCTCAGATCTTAGAGATCCTCAGAGATAAGGAACATGAAAAGCTGTTTGGTATAATAGAAGTAGGGCAGAACTGGAGAACTTGCCTTTGACTGTAGTAACCCACATTTATTGAGTACTTAGTATGTACAAGGCTCTCTATATTTTATTTCATTTGATATTCGCAGCAATCTTTGAGGTAGATACAATTAACATCCCCATTTTACAGACATAGACACTGAGTTCAGAGGGGTTCACGCTGCCCAAGTTCCAGAAACTTGTTGGTAGAGTCGGGACATGAACCCAGGTTCTGTCCTTGGCTCTGGCCTGCACATTTCTGGTCCCAGATCTCCATGACTTCTCTGTGTCTTTGGGCTGCTCACCTGATTTGTCTAATCCTCTTGTTTTCTTACCAGCAATGAGAGAGGCTTGTCTGAGAAGATCTTCTATGACCCTTCCATTTCTGAGTGCAGTTGGTTTTATTGGTGAAAATAGTTGTACTTAGATAGCTGGAAACACTCAAAGATTTAAGCAAAATTTCTCTCTTGACCCTTGTAGATGCTTTGAAGGCTGGGAAAATTTTTCTAGCCTAATTTGGTGTGATGGGGAGCTTCAATTCCAGTTGAATTATGCTCTGGTGTATTTTAATTAAACCATCTACCAACTGATTTCTTAAAGAGAAAAAGTCGCCGTGCAGTGAGCCACACCCACGTCCCCCTCCGTTCAGCTCCAGAGTAGAGCGATGCTCACTCTCACATCGTGGGCAGCATTCATTGTGAGATGCCACTGGAACGAGATGTGAAGGTATCATTGGCACATACTTAATTGATTTTGCCTTCTCTGCAAAGGGGGTTAAAATGAAGCTTGTTTGTAAATGATATTTAAACAGTGCAGGCTTGGGCCCAACTTGTAGAAACTAACAAAGCAGGGCACTGGTTGCAGGGCTTAATTTTCTCTTCAGGTGGCGGACTGAGCACATCACTCAACCAGGTAAAGATTTTCCCATTTACAGGCACTGGAAGAGTGTAAGCCTCAGCTCGTAAATCTCACAGATGAGGCCTCCGCTTGAGCGTGTCTGGGGTGGCCGCGACTCCAGGGATGAATATGTAATCGCATTAGCGTGATAAATTAGAAGGCCCCATATTTTTGAAATCATCGGGCAGGAGCTGTATTAGAGAAGATTCTGTTACAGATCAGAGTTATGATAAACAGGCTCACGCAAAGGGCTTTTGCTAGTCTTACTCCTGGTATGGAATGGAACATTCTGATTCTCATTCTGAAATGCTCCCCAAAAGGTCTCTGCTCAAACCGAGGGTGAGTTTAAACCTGAGCAGAATGTCATTCTCCGAGTATTTGTTTGTTCTTTAGTTGTAACATATGCAAGTCATAAAAGCTCTCTGGATGGGTTTTCTCTTTCCTTTTAATTCTGATAATGTAACTTTAGTTATTTCTGGGACTGGCTATATAATTTGCAGGGCTCAGTGCAACATGAAAATTCTTACTTAAAAAGTATTAAGAATTTCAAAATGGGGACAACAGAGTGCTAAACCAAGCATAGGGGGCTCTGAGGGAAGGGCCCCCGTGTGATGGCCACAGGTCCACGCCACGGAGCAGGCTGTGGGATCCTCTAAGATGCTGATCCTGGACTGAGATTTCTGGTGACTCCCGTGAATAGTCGATCGCAACCACCCTTAGGGAAGGGGCTGTGGTCAGTCTCCTTGATGTGCTGCCCAGGAGCCTGGCATGGAGCCTGACCCCAGAGCAAGCTTAGGAAATCTGTGCCGAGCTGAACCGACTGGTGGAGTGACTGCCTGGCCTGCTGCTGGGATTTCACGTGGCTCTCAGGTTCCACACTCCAGGAATCTGGAATGGTCTGCCTGTGCAGTCTTCAGAATGGGTGGGGACAAGGAATAAAATGCTCTAATGAAACTCATTGTCTTGACCGCTCAGCATTGAGAAGAGAAAACCTAAGTAGGAAACCCTTCCAGGCTGTGTGGTTATACACCCCAAGTCCTGGTGATTCGTCACTGCCACATGTAACAGGCTGCAGACCTGATTGTCTGGTACCTCCGAATGGTTAGCATGTATTTCTGTTGGTGGTGCCATGCCTCTGCCCCCATCCCCTCTGCCTGGGCTCTTCCCCTGCCAGTTGGGTGAGAGCTCCTGAGAGAGCCTGGGTCACCAGGAGCCACCCTGGGTCCTTCTAGTCATTCTGGATTATGGAATATGCCTCCTTGCAACGTCCAAGGAGGGGCAGTGGGGCACAGCACATCTTGGTGAGGAAACACAGTCCAGAGCAGGGAGCATCCCTCCCCTGGAGCAAGTGACCGCAGACTTGGAGGGGACAGCACTGCTTTGTTTCGAGGCTTTGTTCTCTCCTGGATGGTGAGCCCAGACTTGGGTGTGCGGGTTCCCTTTCCCTCTGAGAAGCCAGCGCAGAAGGGGAGAGGAGCTTCCAGGGCTGGCTGCCAGAGAGAGGAAGGTTCTGGCGAAGGAAAGCCTGGACTTTTCAGGTTTTAAATTGGAATTGGGGCTCTTGAATGAGGATGAAAGTTACTTTTTTTATTGGAAGGGAGTGTGGGGAATTGATACTGTGCTCAGAATGCATAAGGAGAGTGGCTGGAGTCAGATCTCTCTGGAGCAGTGTCTCGGGGGAGTGACTGTGTACTGCCACTAGACTTTCCTCCTTTGTCCTTGGTTTGCACAGAGGTCACTGGAGATGTGAGCTCAAAGGGAGCCAGGACACTGCGCTCTCCTTTCATTGTCACAGGCTGATGGGTCTGAATGGGGCTGTGCCACTTGAAGAAGGAAAGAAACAGTCTTTTGTCATCCTGGCTTGGGAGAGAGGGCAGGGGAGGAACTGGCAGCTCTGGGGGCTGCAGGTGCTCCTATAGAGCTGTGGATGTATGAAGGGGGCTGTGTCCTATCTGGGTTGTCTGGGACTGGATCCTTCCCACCTTGGGGATGATCAACAGGTATTTTTTCAATAAATTACAAATACAGCATCTTCATACCCAAGAGAAAGTTGGCTTTACTTTCCCTGTTAAGATATCCACAATCATTGTTTTTAATTTGAAGAGGAAAATAATAGTATCCTCCCACACATACACTCAATATTTGTATGACCTGATGTGGGAATCTGGGATGACTTGTATAATAACTCGGGTTTAAAACTATTAGAGGAAACATTCTTGATACACACACATTTTTGCACACGTACAGAGAGAGAGAGAGAGAGAAGGAAAGAGACATGAAGGGACAAATGTGCCAAGGCAATCTCTTTTCTCTGCAAAACATCCTTAGCTCCACAGGTTTGGAGAGCTAGCCTGTCATGCCCACTCATGACACCCAAGCCTAGCACAGCCACACTCCGAGGAATCTGTTAATGAATGAATGAATTAGGTAGGAGGTTTGTTTCAGGGCCTGTGAGTTGGTGTTCTTGGGTGGCTGCTTCAAATGGAGGGAACTATGAAGATGTAAGGACCTGGTGCTGTCCTGTTGGAGATGTGGTCAGTGCTTCACACAGCTGCCTCAGTCTCCCCTCCCACACTGAGAGGTAGTGGTATGATGCCTGCTTATAGAGGGGTCAGACAGAGGTTCGGAGAGATTGGGTGACGTGTCTGGGGTCATCCAGCTAGCAATGACTGGGCTAATACTTGATTTGAGGACTTTCTAGGCTATAGGAAACATGGGGATCAGGGGAGAATGGGGAGAAATACCATTTCTGGACAACCAGGTGTTTGGATGCCTTGGTGTCCCCTCTCAGTGAGCCTGAACCGGCAGAGGGACACAGACAAGGGAAGAGGTCCTGACAGCTGGGTGTCAGTGGGGAATGAGACACACCCTGACCCTGCTTTAAGGGAGATTAGGGTTGGAGGGTGGGCCAGGAGACAGTTAACCAAGGGATCACGTAGCTTCAGTTGTGACAAGTCCTACAAAGAGAGGTGTGGGGTGGGCAGGGGCGATCTGCAAGGGAGCTTGTGGATGCAGTGATTCCAGCCTGGCAGAGGGTCCTGGGTGTGTTTGGTGCTCCAGCTCACAGTGGAGGAAGCTTGGAGGTGGGGTGCCAAGGAGTCTGTGAACCAGGGTGGGGGGTTGTGAGGGAGAGAGCATCTGTAGATGTTGTGCAAGCGATGGTTTATATCTCGGAGAACATCAGGGTGGAGGTTACGCAACTCTTGGGTGAGGTGCCTGGATCCTTGGTTCCTTCTCCATAAGGTTGCCATTGTGCTAGAATCCTTGTTCCTGGAGACTGGATTGATTTCCACAGCCGGCTGACTGTCCCCACCCCCACTGCCACCTGAATCCAGGTCGGGAGTACATGTTGGTTAGCGCCTCCTGCCCAAGACCAGCAGGTTTCCACAGACTTAGTTGATTGTCTTTCTCTGCCAGGAAATTTGAGAGATTTGAGAAATTCTCTGCCAGCAACTTGCAGAGTGGAAATTTGTAATGGCAATAGTGTTAGGATTCGGAGGCTTTCCCACCCTGGGGTACTTGGGACAGAGAGTGAGTGGCCATCTCTGCACATATAGCAGGAATGCTGGGCTTTCTCTAACTGCACACACTTCTGCCCTGAGGAAGTCTTCTATAGAGAAGGTCTAAACAGACTACATGGGAGAGACCTCTTTTTTAAAAGCCCCCCGTTCAGGCCTGTCCCCTACCCAGTGAGCCCAGCCCATGGGTGACACCAAGATGAGCAGGTGAGGGATGTGGCCAGGGAGGGACTGCAACCTCCTGGCTGAATCCACCTGGGGAGGAGCCAGGTAAGAACTGGAAGCTCATCAAACCTGGCAAGTGGAGGTCATTAGCTGTCTGCCTATGAGCAGCACTGTAGAATAAGCCATAAGTGGTTACGAGCTCTTTTAGCCGTTTTCAAATGCAGGGACAGAGGAGGCTTTGCCTTGGCACCTCTGAAAGAAATGGGTATCGTTTGGTGGGAGAAAGTTTGACTTCATGGTCAAGGCAGAGCCTGGACTGCTCTGGCTCCCTCCTGCTTCCTCCTGGTGGCCTGTGTGCCCTCTGCTTCTCCTTGGGTTTCTGGAGGGGCAGAAACTGAACACCACCCATCCTTCTCTTTTTGTGAACTTTTAAATATTGGAGCATAACATCCATACCTTAAAGAGCATCCATCATCGGTATGCAGCTGATGGATTTTCATGAACAGCCCTCATCTGTGTAGCCAGCACCCTGCTCAGGTATAGGAACCCCTGACCCGTCCAGTCAAGGGAAGCTGTATTCTGCATTTTGTATAACTAGAATCCTGCTGTTTATTCTCTTTTAGAATCAGTTTTTTGTTTTGTTTTTGCTCAACATTTGTGAGATTCTTCCTTGGTGTTACTTGTTCGTTTTTACAGTGGAATTGTGTCTGTGTGTTGTACTGTGGTAGACATTGTGTGATTTCCAGTTTTAGGCTCTATGGACCCTACAAGTGTGTTCACACCCCTCATGTCTTTGATAACATGTGGATGCATTTTTCCTGGGCACATACCTAGGGGCAGAGTCGCTGACCTTAGGAATGAGTACACCTGGTTTCAGTAGATAACCAGTTTAACAGAGATGGTACAGATTTACAATTCCCACCAGCAGTGTACAGTCTCCCCAAAGATGCAATAAGAGCCTGGAGAAAAAGGGGAGACCACTGAGTCCCCTGTCTAAGTTCCCAAGGGGAAAAAATCCTGGGAGATAACCTCAATCCTTCTTCAGATTAACTTTGGACCCAGAAGAGAGAAGTTTCCTATTATGCCCCAGAGAGATGACCCTGTTCGTGCTGGGGTTCCATACCCCACAGTCACATTTCACTGGAAGCCAGTCTGTATCTGAACTTTAGCATGGGGGGTGGTGGGTCTCTGAGAAGAGCCAAGAACCCAGCCTTTTAGTCATCTTGCTTTGGGGTGTCTGCTCGCAGTGGCTGGCCTGATAGCTGGGCCTGAGGTTCTCTCTCCTGGGAGGGCCCTGGGGCTGCCACCATTTAGCAGCTTAGTTAAGAGAGTTCTCTTTGCACATCAGCCCACCTCAAAACCAGCCAGCTCTGCACAGACAAGCTGGGTCCTCCGCACGTTCTAGATGTCGACAGAACTTTTCCTGCCCCCAAAGCTGTTATTCCCTGTGCTGAGGGGTGCAGAGTGGCATGGAGTGGCAGGAAGGGGCAGCTGTCATGAGCTGAGCAGCCCCGTGAGCTCACAAGCACTCCGAGTGCTGGCGTGCTGCTTTCTCGGCCCAGGCAGGTCACTGAAGAGGAGGCGCGGACTGCAGTGTGTGCCCTGCCGTGGCTCCATCACATTCCAGCTCCTAACAGTGGTGGTGGCTGGGTAAGGGAGACTCGGAAGGAAGGAAAATCTGTGACCATTAGCTTCCGTCACCTGGGGTTACTGCCTGACTGCTGCCCCTGCAATCAGGAAATCTGGGGCAGGGCCTGGAAGCTGTTTTTAACCAGAACCTTAGGTGAGTGTGACATTAGTTAGGCAATGCAGTGACTTTCCAGGGCCTTTTTTTTTGGAGACTGGGTAAGGAAAGGAATGGAAGAAATACTGAACAGACCTTGTGCCCAGGGAGCTCCCAGCAGCCGTGTGCAGAACTGTGTGTGAAGCTGGACATGGTCTGCACCTGTGCTGTCCAACACAGCAGTCCCGGCCAGTGTGGCCAGAGAGCACTTGAAATGGACTAGGGCAACCGAGGAACTGAAAATTTAAATTTCATCTAATTTTATCTGATTTGTATTTAAAAAACAGATAATTCAGTCATTGAAAGACTTTCAAGGCAGCTTGGAACAACTCGGGCACATGATTCCTTTTCCACCTGTACGTTTTGTGAGAACTAGGTGCACATCAGCTGCTTCTGATGAAAATTTAACATCCAAACTGAGAAGTACTGTAAGTCTAAAACACACACTGGATTCTAAAGACCTAGTAGGAAAAAAAATGCAAACTATTTACTGACTACACATTGAACTGATATTATTTTGTATGTATCAGGTTGAATAAAATATATGAAAATGAACTTCACCCGGAACATTGAAGCGTAGATGTGTGGCTCACACTCTGGTCTTGCTGGACAGTGATGCTCTGAGGGGTCCCCCTTTTACCGTCGGCATTGACCCAGAGGGCCGAGGACTGGAGGGATGAGAGAAGCCTCTGCTGTGCCGTTGTTGCACTCGCCTGCGAGCAGGTTGCCTGCTGAGCACACACCTGGCACACAGATGGCCCACAGGCCACTGGGATGGGTCTACTGGGCTCTGGCCAGCTTGTGCAGCTCCTTGGCTACTTTGCCCACAGAGGTACTTCCCTCTAGGTGGCGCCCTTACAAATGGGTTTCTTCTCTAATGTGCCAAGCTGGGAGAAAGACCTGAGCATGCCTCATGTGGGGCTAATAATGCAGGTGAGAACTCTGCCTTAAAATAATTAAATTAAATTAAATTAAATCCTCTTCCCCAGTGGGATAGAGAACTCCTGCAAGTATAAGCTACAGGAATGTGGCCCAGAAAGCCACTGGTGTGTTATTTCTGCCTCCTGCCTTTGCCCGGCTCTTTCTGGGGGAGCAGTGGAGCTCCAGAGAGAGTCCGGTGGAGGCTGGAGTGGGCAGAGACTTGCCGGTGGGCAGGCTAGATGTCAGCAGGGTCCCTTGTTTGGCATCCCATTTGAATCCACAGTGCACAGCCCATCCGACACGTGGTTCATCTTCTTCATTGGACTTTGGATGCCTCTTCCAGCAGCCTGAGAGCTCTAGCCAGACAAGGGGGTTCATTGCTGCACCCCTAAGCTCTATGCTTGGGCCTGACACGCAGTCGGGGTTTCGTAATCTTTGTAGAATGGGTTGATTTGAGGCATGTTGTCTTAACCTGAGGTCAGATGTGGCCCTCGGCTGACCTGTCTGAAGTCCTACCCCACTGGGTGGCCAGTGCATTTCTCTTGGGAAAGATTCCCAGGGGGCCTGTGGCTTGGAGTGGTCAGGGATCTCAGATCTACTTTAGGCTTTGTTCTAAATCTCTAAGTGCAGGTTTTTCTTTTGTTCCAGAAGCTTTCTTGGACAACACTGTAACTGTTAGACATTGCAAAGAGAAACTTATGTGTGTGGAGCTTTTCTCTTTACAGAGCACAGATACAGTCATCCTGGATGGGGACACTTGTCTGAAGTCGTACCCCAAAAGGGAGGCACAATGATGGGACCTTAGCTTCAGGGGCATTCCCATCTTGGGGTGACTTCTTCATCTTTATTATGAACTACATGTAATGCCACCTAACTCAAAAATCCTGGTTTGGTCAGGCCTGGATGACAAGAAATGTTAAGAGAGAGAGAGATCTGTGTTCCCTCCTCAAAGGACGGACTGGCCTGCTGGGAAGGCCGGGCCTCTGCCTGGCTGCGGTGCCCAGTGTCCCTTGACAAGAGTTGGTGGAGGAGCACTTGGCCTGTTTTGTAGGTCGCCTGTTTAAAGTCAGTGTCTCAAACTTTTACAGCCTGACACCGTAAACTCTGACTCCCTCCGTCCCTCCCCAGCCCTATGCACCGCTCTGATTCTTGTAGTTCTTCTGGGTTGGCCCTCAGTGCTCACTGACCTTGATGGCCTTGAGACTTGCCAGACACCTCAACCCCCTGAGGTCCTGCCACGTTGCTCCCTCCGCAGCACCTGGGCCCATTTCCATCCATGCCACACCACCAATGGGGAGGGAGCCTCCCACAGCAGAGACTTCAAGACCTTCTATGTCCTGGCTGTAGTTATGGTCTATGTGGCATTAATTAGAACTAGAGCTGAACCTACAGGATTCAGTTGAAGACAATTTTCTGTGTTCTATGGAGTGTGACAGGAATGCAAATGGGATGTTGGTTTGGGGAGTTTGTAGCTTTGCCTGGTGAGTCCTGCACAGACACCCACCGCCCCCGTGGGCGAGGCCTCTGGGAAGTAATGTGAGCCCATGGATGTCTGTGCTGCGACAAGGGACCATCCTCACCTGTGAGAGGGAGAGTCTCACCTTGCTGGGCCCATCCCCTTCAGATCTGACCACAGCTCAGCGAGAGAGAGCCGAGCTCAGGCCTGTTCTGATACCGTCCTCCTACTCTGGATTATCTCCTTCTCTGCTTTCTGCATATTCTTAGGGCCCAACATACCAGAAGGCTGAGCATTCTAAAGTAAAAATGATTCTGTTTTTATTATTTGAATTTGTGTTTCATATTAGAATCAAACAATTTACAACTATTAACAAGATAAGGTCTTACTTTAAAAATAGCCATTTCCTCTGTCATTCTGGGGATATGCTCTTAAAATTTAAGAGCAAGGATATGAAGGCAGGTGATGAAAGCAGAATTTTGAACAAGAGCATGGCGATGCTTTTCACAGCAGACTTAGAAGACATTAAAATGCATGCGTTTTGATTTTCTTTTTCTGGATTTGAATATGAAGGGTGAGTTATTGCAACAGACAGTAAAGTAGTTCATTGCTGATGCATTTCAAGGAGTCAGCCTTCTAGAAGAGGCTGGAATGAAACAGAGCTGAGTGACACAGACCAGACCAGACATATGCTGTGCCCATCAGCTAAACAGAAACCACAGAGTAAGCACGTGGTCGTCAAGTAAGCGTGTGATGATGATTTCTGCAATTAGGGTGGCTGCCACCTGTTCGGCCCTTACTGGGTACCATCCTCTTTGCTCCACACTTTGCGTGGAGTGTCTCAGTCTCCCCTGTGGCTCTGTTAGACGACATTATCATTGTCATGCCCTTTTTTCAGATGAGGTGGGCTTAGCATCCCAGCCATCTAGGTGACCTAGGTCCTGGTAACCACCACTGTGGTCCTGAGGGGTCGGGACATAAACCCCTGCAGTGTGGGGGCTGGGTTCCACCATCCCTTTGGCTCTGTCTCTGATCCCCAGGGAAGGTGCGAACTTGAGGCTGCTATTCTGGAATTAGCCATATGCTCATTTTTTGCTTCAGTTATTTCACTAATTGAGGCAAAGGTTCTGGGAGCTTTGACATTAAGTATCTGGATAATTGCCGCAATGTATCATTTTCACTTTACATGCTTAGACACAGGCTTTAATGAAATTTGAAAACCCAGCTCTACTTGGGGGAAATGATAGTAACTTCTGCTTGCAACTCTGTTTCCCCAAAGCCCTTGATGGCTCAGACTTCAAGTTACAAGCTAATTGCCCAACTCATAAAATTCTCCAAATGCCCTGTGTATCAGATTTGAAAGTCAATTCTAATTTGGGACAGATTGCCTGACTCTGATCCCTGTCTGGGAAATGAGGACTTTCAACAAGATGGTCTCTCACATGCCTGGGTTTGGAGCTGAGGTTCTGTTCTGGCAGCTTCCGTGCCCAGTTGGACTGGATGTCTGAGGAAGCAGGACAGGAGTGTGCCCACACTGATTACTGAGCAAACTGGTCAGAATAATCCAGAAGATGCTGGTGATTTCAGTGAATTATGTGAACGTAAATTAATGGCCAGACAATATCCAGGGGTAATAAATATCTAAGAGCTTCATGCTACCTCTGAAAACATATGCCTAATCTTTCTTTTGATCTGCAAAGATAATTTTAAGGGGGTTTAAAGTATGCTGTTTGTGGTGTCCTTGGCATAGTGCAGGACGTAGAGTCTGGGGTGCTGTTGTCTTGTCAGTTGGGTTGGGGGCTACGTGCCCAGTGCAGCTCTGAGTCCAGCCAGTCACCGTGGGATGTGCACACAGCTCTTCTGCTCTAGCAGCTGAGCACCTTTGGGGTGGGGCAAGAGTCCAGCAGAGGAGGATGGGCAGCAAATAGGACAAAGGAGGAGGCTGAGGCTGTAGTTTGTGCTAACATCTGCCCTGCTCACACCAGCAGGCCCCTCATGGTCTCAGAAAGCTATGGCTGGGTGGGTCTTGGTTGGTGGGGTGGGGGGACGGGGAGACTGTAGCCCAGAGGCGCTGCCACAAGGTTTGGACCCTCCCCTCTGGAGCCGAGGTGCTTGGCCGCCCAGGTCAGGGGGTCCTCCTTCCCAAGAGGCAACGTCTCTCTTTTTTAAATTATAAAGAACACTTTTGGCCATTCCTGGGGAAAAGCATCCTTGGGATTTATTCATGATTGTTCATTTTTATGCAAGGTTTTGGGTGTGAAACCTCAAAAAAATGGAGTCAACCAAAGATTTTCCAGTGATGTCGTCAATGATATTGTCATCTGAAGGTGAAAATAATCTCAGGATAGGAACATTTAGAAAAAAGATCATTGCCAGTTGCCTCGTTTTTTTAAAGCCAATTTTGTAAGAGGAGGAGTGGGTTAGGTCCTAAAGTAAATGCAAAGGCAGTAACACAAGTTGTCCTGGCAGTGGGGTGGAGACCCCCTGTAGCCAGAGGTTGGGGAAACATCAGCCTCTTTTCTTCCATTTCTTCCTCCTGGCTGGTGGATCCTCAGAACTCTTCCAGCCTAATACTCCATAAGGTGCGGTCATTTTCTAATCCCCCAAGTCCAGTCCACCAACTCTCTCAAATTAATTAGATGAGGTGTTCACGCAATCACATAGGTGAATGGTATTTTTGTTTTGTTTTGTTTTGTTCTGTTTTTCCTGGAGGGAGAAAAAAGAGAAAAGTAGCCGAGAGACAAAAAGAAAAGAAAAAAAAAAAGAAGAATAAAATTTTGGTTTTTAGTTGATTCCGAATACTTGATGTTTTTGAAACATTTCCAAGTTTCCTTTATGGGAAAGGAATGAAAATGATCCACAGGGAAGAGGAATGTGCTTTTCTGCCTCCTTTTGTCCTGAGCTCAGCACCTGGGATCCCTGGGACCCCCTGGGCCCCCTTGGCATGCGCTGAGGCCTGTGCAGGCAGAGGGCATTAACACATTTTCCAGAAAGGGTTATAAGAGCCGAGAATTGGGTCAAAACAAAACAAAATGGAAAAAAAAAACTTCCGGCCACAGATAAGTATCATGTAATTTACTAAGACATACCATTTTGGTATGTTTTGTTAAACGTGAGAGCTAATTTAGAAAAGGCAGGAAGGTGCTGTTGGGGTTGGCAGCAGTGAGACCCTGTAACGAGGTACTCAGAATCACCCCCATTTCTGTTCCCAGCAGAAACCAGGGGAGGTGAGAGGTGGCTCTCTCTGGGTGTCAGGAGCCCCCAGGACAATGCAGCCCAGGGCCAGCCCTCTGGGCCATCCTCTAGCACAGTCCAGTGACAGCAAGAGGCCAGAGAAATGGGTTTTCAGTGTCACAGCAATTCTAGAGAGGCAATATTTTACAACTTGCCAATTTTTAAATACAAAAAAAAAAATTATTGGGAATTCTCTATTTATAAATTGTCTATTTATGCTACACTTTGATACCTCATTTGCCTCCTTTTCTAATTTTCTCCCACCAGGAAATTGTAAAAGTCAACAAAAGACACTGTCTTGCTTTTAGGGCAGGCAGGTGTACACACAGATGGGCAGTGGGAGGGGGCGGGGAAGAAGGACCTGGCCTGGCATGGTCTGGGGGTTCAGGGAGGGGCCCTTGCTGAGGTCTAACGGGTGAGCAGGAGTGACCTAGCAGGATCTAGCAGGGCCAGTGGTGTTAGGGGAAAATGGGAGCCAGACAGAGAGATGGACAGATGGTCACACAGGAACAGGGATGGTGGGATTGGACAGGGAGTGACTGCAAAGGAACGCCGAGTATCCCCATTTACAGCCCAGCCACTGAGGAGGAGGGGCTGAGTGTTGGGGGACCTACCCAAAGTCATGGGGGTCACAGAGCTGGTGCAGTGGTTCCACTATCTTGTGGCCTCCACTGGGCTATGAGCCTCAGAAAGCTGGAGATGTGGCCACTCTGCTCCCCCGAGTCCCCGTGGACTCCAAGTTCAGTGCTCACGGGCTGCTGCACGGCCCCCGCTGTGCCTTTGGAAGGATGGAGAAGACATCACGTAGGCACTTGCATTATGCTGAGAGAAATTCTTCCTGACTCTGAGCTGACTTGAGGGCTGAACAACTGCATACTTTGACCAAATATTTATTTTTCTGAAACAGAGACCAGAGCAGTTCTTGATAGGAAGTCAGCTACATGCACTTTTTTAAAGTCTTTTTTTTTTCTTTTAATTTGAGACTTTTTTTTTTTAGCCTGGGAGGAAATCTGCTCTCTGCAAACAAGTCCCAACCTTCATAATAAGGCCTGAATGCTTTCCAGATCTTTATGAAAAAGATTCCACTCTTCTGTGGTTAATTCAAAGAGGTTACTAATTTCTCATACCAGAGATCATTTGCTTTGTGGGAGAGGGTTGTTTCTGAGCCAAGATCCACTTATTTTTTGAAGAAGGTTTTTTTTTTTTAATAACTTGTTTACATAGAACTGTAGACACAAAACAGCTCTTGGAGCTCGGCTGTCTGATTTTGTCCTCTTTCTCACATCCTTCTGTCCCCACTCTGTTTTACCTAGCTGCAAAGAAGGCTGTTCCTCCAGAGGCAGCCACTGTTCCTGCTCCTGACATGATGAGCAAAACAGCGGCGGTGTAAGGAGGCTCTGAGCTGAGCACAGGAGAGAACATGCCTTTGTTATAATATTTATCGAATTTTCGCCTTTCGAGCTTCAAATACTGAGATTTAGAGTATTGCTTTTTTTTTTTTTTAAACGTCACACCCCACCAGCACTTTTAGTTTGTCTTTACCTAATGGAGGAAGGAAAAAAAATTCCTTTTTGATAGACGGAATATATCCACGCTCAGGGTCTTGGGCAATATGTCTATAAATAAATACTTTTTTGACCTATTTTACAAAGGTTGGGAATCCAGATTCCAGTCTGAGTGGGGTTATCCGAAACCGGGTCTGTTTTCTAAAAATCTAAAGGAAGTCAAAAAGGAGAAGGGGGGGCTGAAAGGACACTTTTAGATCAGTTTCTTCCCTGGCTCTCTTTCCATCCTAAGAGCAGCCCTTGCTTCCGACTTGCTTCTCCATGTCGCTGTGGGGAGGGGTTCCTGGCCCAGCCCATTCCAGGCAGTCTGGTTCAGATGCTGATCCTTAGCGACCCCCCTCCTTCCTGCCTTAAAGTCTCTGCCACCGATTCAGACATGGCTGGGTCTTCATATACCAGCAAGAGTCCCTACTACTGAGCTGGGGTCCTGTTTGCAGAAAGAAAAGAAAAGTGAGGATGGTGTGATTGCCTGTTGGTGGGCTCCGTGGAAGCACTTTCCCTAGATTATCCCATTAATCCCCACAGTTCTCTTTGTGGTAGGCACCCGCAGCTGAGGGAAGTGAGGCCCAGAAGTGTAAAACAATTTGCCCAAGGGCACACAGCCAGCGAGGGGTGGATGCAAATCAGGTGTGTGTGTTCAGGAAACCTGGGGCCCTACCACGTTCCCCTTGTCACAGGGAGTTGTTTCATTTCCTATACCATCCCATAACTGTAGGGAACAAGATCCTGGGCCACCTCACAAAGCTGTGTCGTCCCGGGCACATCGTCCCTTTTGCTCTTGGACCTGGTGTTCTTTTGGCGTGTGCCATAGCAGGGAGCACCCCGGGGTGCTCTGGATGGGGTTTTCCATCGCAAGAGCAGAGAAGGCAAAAAAATGTCCTTCCCAGGCTCATTTGCAGGCCTGCTATTCAGAGTTAAATGTGAATTGAGCATTATAGTATGTCTGGAGGAAAGATGTTATTAATTCAAAGATATCTTGAGAAATGAGGGGATAAAAGGAGGCTTAGACATAACTTCCCCTGGTGTTTTGTACAAAGCCCTTCAGCCCAGCCAACCCTTGCCTCATGTCTTGCCTGCTCGGTTCCATTCCCTGCCCCTCCTGATCTCACAGGGCAGGTGAGGAGGGCTCCTTTTCGGTAGAGGAGGAACCTGAAGCTCTGAGATGTGACTTCCCACGCCCTGGAGCTTCTGGCCCAGTCTGTTTCCTACTTGCCACACCTTTTTTGTGTAAAATTTATTATTGCTGCTGCTTCTTTTGCCTTTGTAGTTATACTTTTTTTTTTTTTTTTTTTGAGACAGAGCCTCAAGCTGTCACCCTGGATAGAGTGCTGTGGCATCACAGCTCACAGCAACCTCCAATTCCTGGGCTCAAACGAGTCTCCTGCCTCCGCCTCCCAAGTAGCTGGGACTACAGGCA